>PVIU01013290.1:0-10000 GCA_004026605.1 Ondatra zibethicus | reverse complement strand
CAACATAAAAAACAGTTTTTCTTCTCCTGATCCCATAACTGACTGGGAAAGGAGACATGATGATGAGAAAGGCTGCAGCTGACGTTGACAGTCGTGTACCAATCCAGATGAGTAAACCGAGCCTTTAAGAAAGACCTCTCCACTCTCTAAAAGTGTTTGCCCTTCCAACTTTCCGATTCCTCCTCATAATTTGCAGAGGGAAGAGTGATAGTTTCTGGAATGCCTGTTTGCTGGTTGAAATGCTTGCTTATTAGGACTTCTGTTCTTTATATTTGGGACAGAAATACAAATTAAGTTGAAAGATTTTATAAGGATCTTAGAATTTTTCATCTTCCTATTATGGAAATTGGCTTCATTGTTGCAAATAATGCACCAAAAGACAGTTTCCATCTTCATTTTATTTATGGTTCTAATAGGGGCATATTAATCAGTGAAACTGCATTTGGATCACTTTCATTTACTAGATTAATTGCAATTGATTGGTGGGTATACCTGAAAACTTCAAAACCTATTTACTCTTAATATCAAACCGTTAATCCTACACCTAACGTAAATACTCATAAGTGGGGAAGACTATACACAAGTCCTCCACGCAACATGGTCTCTTGATTTTTCTTTATTTTAGTTACAAATTGAGGGAAAAGAAAGAATGGTGTATATAGTTTATACTGTGCCTTCTTCTGGAAATTCATGAGTTAATCCTCCTTTAATTGCTTCACTGTGGTTGAAGGCAGGTAGCAGCCCTCCCTAGAGATAGCTCCTGTCAGCTCTTCAGTTGCTCCCTCTCTCCCATGAGAGCAGACAGAGCAATAGGGAGTAGGGAAAAGAACATTAAAAAAAAAAACCAGAGTACATATTTGCTTCAACAGCCCCATAGGAAAACATGAAGAAGCTAAATACATTCTTAGACAAACACAAAAGCATCAAGTTTTAAAGATAAGAAAGACTAATATTACAATATAATACCAGTAATGCCTGTGTGTAGATTCAGTTCCAGCCCTTTCCCTGATGCCAGCCCCCCCGCCCACCAGAATCAGTCTTTCCCTGGAGAATTTCCTAGTGTCTTTTGTTCCTCTTTCACAGTCTCAAACTCCTTTTGGTCTTTCAGGAAAGGGGGTGGTAAAACTTCACTAACGGTTTAGCAAAATCCTTAGTGCGTATCTGTGAACAAAATACTGAAAATCACTAAATTTCTGTCCCCTTTCACAAGAGTCTGACCTCCTGAAGAAAGATGTTAAGGGGTCTGGCTTACACTTTTCAAGAAGACAGCATCTTTTATTTTAACTGCCTCTGCATGTCATCCACCAAGATTTCATAGTATAATTCCCACACTTTAATTTCTTTCTTGCTATTTTCTTCCTTTTTATTGTCCAAAGCCATCCTTCTTCTAGAAACCATTCTCTCATTCAGCATTTGCTCCAATCGATGGGTCTGTTGGAGTCCATCACTCCTAAGGCCTCCAGAGGACCCATTTGGGTTTTGCTTTAGCCCAGAGATCCTCGCTCACTCTCTGCTTGGTCTTTCTATAAGGACTCTCTTCCTGAGCATTCACTGAGTCATCCCTATGACAAAATGATACTAAATACTAGCAGCAGGTCTCTAGGTCATCCTTTGCCACATCTAGAGAAAGATGAATAGGAGAAGTTATTGTCTAGAGAAAACAGAACAAAGAAATATAAGAAAGATTATCCTCACCACTAGTTCACAACTGCTAACAGGGTCAAGTTTTGGGTTTTGAAACTTCTTAGACTTTCCTAGACTCTAGTTAAGATTCTTACTTCATGAGCAACTTGAAAATTCAAAAAAAAAAAAGGAAAAAAAAACTTTCTCCTAATTTCAACACAGATGCTTCATGTCGAACTTACACATTTATCATGGGTATTTTGTAAGGCATGTGCCTTCGAAGTAGTTTTAAAAATGTGGTGTATTTTAGCTAATTTAGCTAAATTATGTGAAATTTCTCAAAACGTGTATCCAGTTTAGTATTTTTATGAGATTCCTAGATTCTTAAGATTTCTCTTGGGCTCTTTTTCTTCTGTTGGTTTGTCTTATCCAACTTTAATGAGTTTTGTTTTATCTTATATTTTATTTTGTTATATAAAAGTTAACAACTGAATTGCCACTTATGCCTGCTGGGAGAGGGAAAATCAGCCTTCTCCAATGGAGTAACACTGGGTATATCAACCATCCCAGGACAGGCCTCATATTCAGGAGTAGCTGATCAACATATAATAGACTGTTGCAAGAGGCGCGCGGGCTCCCGGCACTTGGTTCCCGGCACAGGGCCCCTTGTTCTGTCCCACCCGGCTCCTGGTGCGTACTCGAAACTGTACTCATTTAAATACTGCCTGGCCCATTATCTCCAGCCCCTTATTGGCTAACTCTCACATATTATTTTAACCCATCTCCATTAATGTGTATCGCCACTTGAGTTGTGGCTTACCGGCATGAGTCTAACCAGTGTCCATCTTGTGCTGGAGAAGCACGGCGTCTGCCACACTGCCTTCTCTCTCACAGCATTCCGTTCTGTCTACTCCGCCCACCTAAGGGCTGCCCTATCAAAAGGCCAAGGCAGTTTTCTTTATTTAACCAATGAGGGCAACCCAAATACAGAAGGATCCTCCTACACCATTTCCCCTTTTTCTTATACCTGAAATAATTACACGGAAACTGTATTCATTTAAATACTGCCTGGCCCATTAGCTCTAGCCTCTTATTGGCTAACTCTCACATATTTGTTTAACCCATTTCTAATAATCTGTGTGTCACCACGAGTTGTGGCTTGCCGGGAAAGATTCAACTTGACCTGGCAGCTTCATGGCGGGCAGCTCTCTCTGGCTCTGTCCCCTTCCCAGTATTCTGTTCTCTCTCCCTGTCTATCTAAGTCCTGCCCTATCAAAAGGCCAAGGCAGTTTCTTTATTAACCAATAAAAGCAACCCAAATACAGAAGGACCCTCCTATACCAATAGACTCCACAGACTTTGATTATTTGGATGTTTTTTGGGGTGGTGTCTTTTTGTGAAAGTGTGAGTTTTCATTTGGTTGACCAACATATAATGGACTCCACAGACATTGATTGTTTGGTTTGGTTTTGGGTTCTTTTTGTGTAAGTGTGAGTTTTCATTTGGTTACAGTTTGGTGTTTTTTATTTTTGTTTTGTTAGTTTTTTTCATTTTGTCTGTTGTTCTATTTTGTTTTCTTGATTTTCAGTTGCATTTTGTTGTTGTATTAGATTTTTGTTTTTTTAAAAAAAAGAATTTAAAGTTGTGTGGGTAGAGAGGTGGAGAACTTGAAAGAGAGGAAGAATATGATCAAAATATATTTAAATTTAAAAATTGTTTTAAATAATAAAAAATAATAAACATATTTAAAAAGTACTCAATGAGAAAGATATTCTAAACAGATTATCTAATAACAGAATCAATGTTTATATTCTAATATGTCCTTAACATATCCTAATATTATATGTCTTTAATAACAATCTCAATCATCAGATGACTGAGTAACCCTGTAATCCTGTATCTACACACACACATAAAGTTGGTACAACATGTATGTGTGTGTATACCAATTACAAAAATAATTAAGATTTTTCTTTTGTCACTGAAAAAATGTTCATGATATTTTGTTATGAAAAAATAATTGTCTCAAGAAGCATATATAAGATCATATGTAATATTCTACAAAATTATATTTTATATATGGGTTTTGGAAACATTTTTGTCAGATAGGTGATAGTCAGGTAGATAAATATTCTGATATATATGACAGATGATAGACATATGGTAGATGATAGAAATAATAGATGATAGATAAAAATATAGATATATGATAGATTGATAGATAGATGATAGATAGATAGATAGATCGATGATCGATAGATAGATAGATAGATAGATAGATAGATAGATAGATAGATGATAGATAGATAGATAGATAGATAGATAGATAGATAGATAGATAGATGATAGATAGATAGACTGATAATACAAGAAGAGTGTACTGGTAGAATTTTAAGTAGATAGAAGAATTGTCACTGGTTTCTGTTTCTATTTTTCTATTCTGTGAATAGAATAATTTTGAAATTAATAAACTTTGAAGAAAGCTTTGTCATTTAGGACACCCAGCAAAGACTTAGGAGAATGATTACAAGAAGTGGAAAGAGCTCCTTAGGCAAGAGCAACGGTTTCTTTCTGTGGCAGCAGGAGAGGCAGGGGCTTCAGATGTCAGTAGAGCTGTTAGAGAGAGTGGCACTTATTAACAACTGCATGTGATTCTGATACACAGAAGCATGCAAAGTCCCAGACATGAAAGTTATGTGAGAGGCATAAGGCACATTCTGAAATGTCACAGATGCCAAGTTCAAACTTTGTTCAAAATTTGGACTGCAGGAATGTGTGGCGTGTTTTAAAAAAAGGATTGGCATGATAAGCTTACATTTTTGACAGAGATCACCCTGAAAACACTGGGAAATGAATTGACAGTCTGTTATAAAACCTACTGCAAGTCATGGTACAGTCTCTACATCGGTAGTTATGGTGTTGGAGAAGGGAGACCTGAGTTTATAGATCCTAAGAAGGTCGAAACTGGACTTAAGAGGGCAGAGGTATGGATAGAGGCTGTACCCATGTCTACAATTCTGAATAAAGCAGCAGAATAGATAATGTTGCTATTGTCTGTGCCAGGGAGCAAGAGAGAAAAGCAGCGTTGAAAGAAGGAGGACTCCGCGCTAAACAGATCGAACACTGAGTATCCTGAGCTCACCCCAGGGTGGCTTCTTAGTGGGAAGCTGTGACACTGGAGTCTGGAGCATTGCAGGGAAATGTCAGTTGTAAATGGACATTTTGGGAATCTTCTTCCCACCTTAATGACAGTTTTCTTCCCCATATGCCTTCCCTTCCACAACTCAGCGCAATCTTGTTTTCATCTATCTCTCTCCATTAACACTCTTCTCACTAAAACGTCTTCAGGATACTGAGTTTTTATAAAATATAAGCTTTGGAAGTAATGTAGAAATATGTAAAGTGAGAATTGGGATCACAATTTCACCATGATTTGTTAAAAATAAGATCCCCAAAAGATATTGCAATTCCTATCTGGTACGAGAAAAATGAAACCTGTCACTAACTCTAATTGATATGAAAACATCAGCTCTGAGGATTTCTCAATGATATTGAATCTTACACCTAGACAAATAAAATCTGAACATTTCCTATGGATTGAACATCCTAAACGGTATCACACTAGTTATTGGCTATGTGTCATAAGATAGAAGAAACTGTATAAGACGTTTCTCGGAATTGTGGAATAAAAAGTATGCAAAGAGCATGTGTGTGTGTGTGTGTGTGTGTGTGTGTGTGTGTCCTGTCCCTTTAAGACACAAGCCCCGCCCACTCCCACCCCCATCTGCTGAGGCAAGCAGATCTTCCTTCTGCTTCCAGCCTGAGTTCCTTCCTTTCTGTCTCTCTCCAGAAGAGGCAGCTTCTGCCTCTCTCCCTTCTCCCTACTTCTCCCCCATTTCTCTCTCTCTCTCTCTCTCTCCTTCTCTCTTTGGCTCTCTCTCTGCTCTTCTTCCTTCTCCTCTTACCCCTCCACAACCTACTAAATAAATACCTTCTTTCTCTGCATGGTGTGCCTAATAGGTCTCTGTCTCTCACCCACCACACAGCTCCCTACCTGGACTGGCTACCTTAATGGCCCACCATGGTCTTGGGACCCACTGGCCCTTGTGACCCATGGGCCATGAGGGGAACCATGGCATTTTACCATAACATTTGGTGCCGTGACATACATATATACATATATGTGTGTATATAGATATAGATATAAATATAGATAGATATCAGGCCCTTCCAATAGCTTGGTCACTAAAGGGAGGTGGGGGTGGGGGAGAAAGGGAGTTTGGAAATGATGGGAAGTGGGGGGAGAGAGAAAAAGAAAGTTGATATATTTTTTTTTATGTTTTTATTTTTTAAGAATTGATTTGTCATCCATGCGGTGGTGGCACATGCCTTCCATTCCAGCACTCAGGAGGCAGAAGCAGGCAGGTCTCTGAGTTCGAGGCCAGCCTGGTCTACAGAACGATTTCAAGGACAGGCTCCCAAGCCACAGAGGAACTCTGCTCAAAAAAAAAAAATGATTTGTCTTCCTTGAGACGTGAAGCATCAACCATGTCCCAGAATAAACACTTTACCTTGGAGAGAAATCTTAGCCTTTAGATTAGTCCTAAGTGGAAGCCATTGTGGAGAAACTTAGGAAATTTTTCTGTGAATAAGACAACAAGACCATAATTTAGTTTATAACCAGGTAACTCAAGACGGGCCAGATCCAGACATTTATCACCAGTAGTACCAAAATAACCGAGATCAAGCATACAATTAACTTTCAAAGTGAAATAAAGCCTCCCGTCCTTGCCACATGATTAAACTGCTGTGGACAAAAGTCAGCAGGGGTGGAGGTTCTGCCACTGCCAACAAAAGCAGGGTTTCAGATGTGACGATCAGATCAGCCTTTTTCAGAGGGTTACACTTGAAAGAATTTAAATGCAAGCTGTAAAGCTAAAGCAAGCAGGTGTGTTCAAGGGACAGTCAAGAAGCCAGTGTTAGAAAAGTGTTAATGAGGGAGCCAGAGTTCAGGATCAGGTCAGAGGGGCTGTGGGGGAGGCACACATTCTGATACTTTTAGAAGCTATTATAATGATGTTGACCTTGGCTCTCACTGGACTAGAGGATCACAGATGATCTCAATAAAAGAGGGACGTGGTCATCACTCCATTTTCAAATGACCAGACAGCTGCTGTTGCGGATAGACTCAAAGGTCACGGTATCACAGCACCCAGGGGGGAGAGAAACGGCTGCTGGAGTCTGGGGAGCACAACAGGTCGGATTCTAGATGTATTTTGAAAATAAAATCCAGGGCATCCTCCTGATGCATTGATTGTACAGTGTGAGAAAAAGAAAAGAGTTGAGGATGAATCCTGAGCTGGGATTTAAATTGTGGAACGATGCCATTGCCGCCCCTTGAAACAGTGCCCTGGAGTACAGTCACTCCTCGGTACAGACAGGTATTACAGAGTCAAGCTGGGACTAGACCTGAAAGTTGTCACATGGCATCATCTGGTGGGCACATGAAACTCCAAGTATACTGCCAAAGGATTTGCTGGATATTTAAAATTAAAGTTTCCAAGACTGCAGAGGACAAAAGAGAAACATTTTTTATCCTGGCAGCCTTGACCCTTCGTGTTTCTACCCTTAAACTTAATATATGGATGAGATGCAGTCAATAGTGAATAACTGGAACATTTAAGTACAGTGTATCTTCCATAAAGAGACACTCCTCCATCCCTTATAAATGGAGTTTTGGAATATGAATTCACCAGTGGTATGTAGAAGGAAATAAAAACAGACATTTGAAGACTGTTTAAGAAAGGTAGAAATGAAACTCAGAAGTAAATTCCATTCACCCACCACTTTACCAACAGGTAGATGTGGCTAAGCCGTTCTGAACCCCGTGTGAAGCTGTCTGAAGCTAAAAGGAATCTCTGGTATCCTTGGATGGATTTCGTTTTTGTTTTTTTTTTCTTTTTTTAAAACAGTCTTTTTCATTTTACATATAAATTCCAGCTCCCACTCCCACTCCTCCTCCTTCTCCCTCCACTTTTCCTCCACACCCCCCACTTCTGCTCCTCAGAAAGGGTGAAGACACCCATGGGAGGTCAACAAAGTCTGTCACATCACTTCAGGCAGTTTCAAGGCCTTCCAGCCTGTATCTAGGCTGAGCAAGGTGTTCCTCCATAGGGAATGGGCTCCAAAAAGCCAGTTCATGCACTAGATATAAATCCTGGTCCCACTACCAATGACCCCACAAATTGCCCAAGCCACACAACTGTCACCCACATTCAGAGGAGCTAGTTCGGTCCTATGCAGGTCCCTCAACTGTCAGTCAAGAGACAGTGAGATCACACTAGCTTGGATAAGGTATTTCTGTGGGTATCCCCATCATGATCTTGACCCCTTTGCTCATATTATCACTCCTCCTCTCTTTGACTGAACTCTGGGAACTTAACTGTGCTTAACTGTGGCTCTCGGCATCTGCTTCCATCAGTTACTAGAAGATTCCATGATGACAATTAAGGTAGTCATCAATTTGATTACAGGGGAAGGTCAGTTCAGGCACCCTCTCCACTATTGCTTAGAGTATTAGCTGGGGTCATCCCTGTGTATTCCTGGGAATTTCCCTATTACCAGGATTCTTACCAACCCCATAATGGCTCCTTCTATCAAAGTAATTTTTTCCTTTTTTCTCTCTCTTTGTCCTATCCCCAACTAAACTATTCAGTTCCCTTATGTTCTCCTCCTCCCTCCTCTACATCTCCCCACCACACACACACACTCCCTATTTACTCAGGAGATCTTGTCTATTTCCTCTTCCCAAGAAGATCCAAGTATGTTTCTCTTAGAGTAGCTTCTCTGAGGTTGTGGACTGTAGGCTGGTTATCCTTTGCTTTATGTCTAATTTCTGCTTATGAGTGAATAGATACCCATGCTTGCTTTTCTGGGTCTGGGTTATCTCACTCAGGATAGATTTTTCTAGCTTAATCCATTTGCCTGACAATTTCAAGATGTCATTTTTTTAACCACTGAGTAGTACTCAATTGTGTGAATATACCACATTTTCTTTATCCATTCTTTGGTTGGGGGACATCTAGGTTGTTCCAGGTTCTGGCTATTATGAAGAAAGCTGCTATGAACGTAGTTGAACAAATGTCCTTGTGGTATGAGTGTGCATTCTTTTGGTATATGCCCAAGAGTGGTACTGCTGGGTCTTGAGGTAGATTGAGTCCCAATTTTCGGAGAAACCACCATTCTGATTTCCAAAGTGGCTGTACAAGTTTGCTGTCTCACCAGCAATGAAGGAGTATTTCCCTTACTCCACATCCTCTCCAGCAAAAGCTGTCATCAACTTTTTGATCTTAGCTGTTCTGGCAGGTGTAAGATAGTATCTCAGAGTCATTTTGTGGGGTTGGTGAAGAACTTTTCCGATTCTGAATGCTGTTGTTTCATCTTGTTGATGGTGTTAATGTCTTACAGAAGCTTCTCAGTTTCAGGAAGTTCCACTTATTAATTGTTAGTTTCAGTGTCTGTGCTACTGGTATTAAATTCAGGAAGTGATCTCCTGTGCCAGTGCATTCAAAATTACTTCCCACTTTCTCTTCAATAAGGTTCAGTGTGGTTGGATTTATGTTGAGGTCTTTTATTCATTTGGACTTATGTTTTGTGCATGGAGATAGATATGGATTTGTTCGCATTCTTCTGCATGTCAACATCCAGTTATTCCAGAACGATTTGTTGAAGATGCTTGTCTTTTCTCCTGTATAATTTTAGTTTCTTTGTCAAAAATCAGATGTTCATAGGTGTGTGGGTTAATATCAAGATCTTCAATTCAATTCCATTGTATACCTGTCTGTTTTTATGCCAATACCAAGCTGGTTTCATTACTATAGCTAATAGAGCTTGAAGGCAGGGATGGTGATACCTCCAGAAGTTCTCTTATTGTGCAGGATAGTTTTGCCTGAGTTTTTTGTTTTTCCATCTGAAGTTGAGTATTGTTCTTTTGAGGTCTGAGAAGAATTGTGCTGCAATTCTGATGGGGATTGCCTCAAATCTGTAGATTGGTTTTGGTAAGATTGCCATTTTTATTATGTTGATCCTACCTATCCAAGAGCATGGCAGATCTTTCCATTTTTTGATAACTTCTTTAATTTCTTTCTTCAAAGACTTAAATTTCTTGTTATATAGGTCTTTCACTTGTTTGGTTTGAGTTACCCCAAGATATCCTATGTTGTTTATGGCTATTGTGAAGGGCGATGTTTCTCTCATTTCTTTCTCAGTCCTTTTATCATCTGTATATAGGAGGGCTATTAATTTTTTTGAGTTAATCTTATATGCTGCTATGTTATGGAAGGTGTGTAGTAATGAGGGGCTTGGGCTGCGTTCCTGG
>PVIU01013289.1:21456-56741 GCA_004026605.1 Ondatra zibethicus | reverse complement strand
GGACAAGCCTAAGCTATGGCTGAGAACCCCTAAATAATAATAAGTTTCCATGTCTTTATCTGGGAGCTGGTTGGCATCCCAAAGAAAGTCCCAACTACATATGGTGTCCAATGTGGGGCCTGAATATCTACACAGGGCCTAAGAAAGCTAAAAACAAACAACAACAAAAATGGATGTATCTCTTTTAAGAGGGGCTGTAAAGCAGAGTTGCTGCTTAGCAGTTTAAGGTTTGGTTTACATGGTCAGAAAACACTAGAGATGCACAATAAAACAGGTACAAATTAAAAAAAAAAACAAACCTTTAAACAGGTTGTACTGTACATAGGTGCTTAAGAAAGAGAAGAAAATGGGTATAGACAGTCATAGAAAAAAATAGTTTAAAAATAATTAAGTAAAGTCTTTAAAGAAAGAGTAAAGTAGAGCTGGAGAGATGGCTCAGAGGTTAAGAGCACTGCCTGCTCTTCCAGAGGTCCTGAGTTCAATTCCCAGCAACCACATGGTGGCTCACAACCATCTATTATGAGATCTGGTGTCCTCTTCTGGTCTGGTGGCATACATGCAGACAGAACACTGTATACATAATAAATAAATAAATCTTTAAAAAAAAAAAGAAAGAGTAAAGTAATATAAAAAGAATAAGCCAGGGCTGGAGAGATGGCTCAGAGGTTAAGAGAACTAACTGCTGTTCTGGAGGTCCTGAGTTCAATTCCCAGCAACCACATGATGGCTCCCACCCATCTGTAATGAGAGCTGGTGCCCAGAACACTATATACATAATAAATGAATTAAAAAAAAAAGAATAAGCCACATTGGAATGGAAAATACATAGGGAGTCTGGATCCTATAGGTACTTTGTAGACTTTGGATTTTTGAATGCTGATGAGTGAATGGCAGCTGCTGAGAAGCATGGGATTGTAAAAGGACTGAATTAAACCAGCCTAGATACTTTAAGGATGTCTTAACTTTAAAATGGAATTCACAAAATGTATTGCATTGGGGGAGAGGTTATGCTTTTGTCTCTACAGGAAGTGAAAGGTTCTGGATTCCTTCAAAATTAATAGAGACCAGATTTGATTGGCAGAGACTCCCTGAAAATCTTGGCTACAGTAATAAAGAAATAAACCTAGAAAAACTACAAGACAGGTAACGTATATGTTGATCACTTGACATAGGACTAGCTCTGAGAATGGATGACACATGGTAAATCTTGTTGGTTACAGAGTCCTCATGACTTATTATTACATGTCATTTTTTCATATGGCATGGATAGAGGTTTGGTTATAGAGTCCAAACAAACTTATAAAGTTAACGGATGCCTTTTACCTGCTCAAACATAAAACAAAAAAATCATCTTTGGCAGGTTTGTATATAATGCACTTGTGTATAATAACTTGTATTAATGCACATATGTGTATTATCTTTGAAATCTTGTGTTTTCAGAGCAAGAGAACCAGACACCAATAAAAATCAAGTGATCCAGTCTCTCAGATGCCTCTGTTGCAGTTTCCTCAGAGTTCTGCATTCAGAGCAACTTCAAGGCTGCTAGCTGAGGTAGTACAGCCTCACAGACTACTCCAGACAGGGCTCCAGATAAGCCTTGCACTTTCCCAGTACATAGAGACTGAACAACAAATGTTATAGCTAGTATTCTTCAGACTTGACCATTATCTCAATTTTCTCAGGGTCCCCTGGGGATTCCATCATCCCCAGACAACAGGAAGCAGTCTAGAGAATATAATGCCCACATTCCCAAGAGGTGGGGTGGGTGGTTTTTAGTCATTTGGTGGGTCAAGGATGATTGTTATGGGGATGTAGGAAAATAAGATAAAAAGACAACTCTTCATCTTGAATATTTTACAGTTATGGATTTTTTGTATATTGATACAAATTTACGTTATTTTGTATATATGTTTATAATCTTGTTTAAGGTATTGTACCTGTGCAGCTCATTTAAAAATATAACATAAAGTTCTAGTTCTTGAAACCTATTATTACAGACTGTTTAGGATAATTAAAAAATGCAGGTTAGTAGTTAGTCTTCTATAGCAATCAAATTTGTAGTCATATTAGGTATGTTTTCAAGGTCAAACATATATATATATACACATAGGTGGTCTTCAAATGATTCAGAGACCTACAGAATATGGCATTTAAGATGTTTAATAACATAAGGCTTTTTGTGAGAGACATTTCTGCTCCTGGTAGCACCAATTTACTTCAAACAAGGATGATGGGCACCTCCATATGGCGTTTACTTTCTCTGTGGCAAAGCTAGCTATTTGGATAAGAAACTGCCTTTGTCTTGACTGCTGACAGTATGCTGTCCAAACTGTACCAGCAGGACACAAAGAAAAGTGACTGCCAAAATTTGTCAAGACAGAGTAGGACAGTCCTTCAAAATCCCTGCTTCACAGAAAAGTCTGTCAGATACTCTAGGCCTGTAGGCTGAAGAAGGATGCCCCAATGTTGCAGAGTAGCCTTGGGGTGACTGTCCAGGCGGCCAGATGTCTGTCATTCTTAGTTTTGAAAGTTGCTTGCTCTGCACTTCCTGTTTATTCAAGTACTATTTTATCCTTCTTGGATCTTTAATGGGGTTGAAGAATAGGGAGTAACAATTGTAGTTTTCCTTAGTTATGATGAAAGGTAAATTAGGTACGGAGCTTTGGACTCATCAAGATAGAATAAATAATGGAGCATTTTCTCCAAATATGCCAAATACAAATGGACTAGACATTATAAATGTAATTCTTACCTGATAATTGTTCTTACTATTTATAGTTTTATTGTATTAGAGTTAAAACCTTTCCTTTTTATTTAGACAAAATGGAGAAATGTTGTGGAATGTTTCTTTATACTGTGTATACATATTTCACTGTTTGGTTTAATAAAAAGCTAAATAATCAATAGCTAGGCACAATTTTTAGAACAGAAAGAATATTGTGAAAGAGAAGAAGGGCAGAGACACAGGAAGATGCCAGAATTGAGAGGAGGCAGCATGGGCAGTACAGAGCAAAGGTGATAAAGCCATGAGGCAGAAAGTAAATTAACAGAAATGGGTTAATTTAAGTTATAAGAGCTAGTTAGAAGCAAGTCTAAGCTATTGGCCAAGCTTTCATAATTAATAAGTCTCC
This sequence comes from Ondatra zibethicus, assembly GCA_004026605.1. Classification (NCBI taxonomy): domain Eukaryota; kingdom Metazoa; phylum Chordata; class Mammalia; order Rodentia; family Cricetidae; genus Ondatra; species Ondatra zibethicus. Next base: position 53,610 of record PVIU01013289.1, on the reverse strand, counting down.
ATGTGGCTATTTGGGAACTGGCTGGCGGGAGACCAGTTCTAGGCTCAATCCCATTACCAAATATACATGAATGAACAAACCCATAAATGAGAAGCCATACAGGCAGATTAAACTTTAAAACTAAGCTAGAAAGAGGGTAAATATAAGACCTTTTAGGGAAAACAGCATCTCGTGGTAGATAAGAATAGTTGGGCATGATGACACAACCTTTAATCCTACCACTTGAGGTAGAGAGAGGTGGATTGCCAGGTTTAAGGCTGGCTTGGTCTATATACCAAGTTCCAGCCCAGCCAGGGCTACAATAGTAAGGCCCTATCTGGAAAAAGAACAAACACAAACACAAACACACACAAACACACACACACACACACACACACACACACACACACACACACACACACACACGAGGCAAACTGTCAGGTTCAAATCAAAGTCCCATCTAATTACATCTGTGTGCCTTAATTATCCATTTGTAAAATAGGAAAAACAGTGCCTCAGGGGTTGTGAGGATTCAGTTAACATCTACAAAACAGTTAAAACAATGCATAACAATCCTTGATAAATTAAAAGGATGTTTTATGGCCATTATTTTATGACTTTCATGGAGAAGCTGCCAAACTATGTGTGCAGAGGGTCAAATCTGCCCCACCTCCTGTTCCAGTATGGCCTGTGAGCAAAGAACAGTTTTTACACTTTTACATGGCGAGGTGTAAAAGCTAAAAGAAGACTAACATTTCCAGATGCTAAGGTCTGGTTAGGAAGCATCACCCACGGCTCACATGCTGAAGGCTTGGTCTCAAGCTGATGGTGCTCTCTGGGGAGGTTCTGGAAGTTGAGATGAGGCCTAACTGGAAGAAGTGTGTGCAGGAGTATGTTCCTAGGGGTGTCTTGGCTGCCCCTTCCTCCTCCATTTTCTGCTTCCTGTGTACCCTGAGGTGAGCAGCTCTGCTCTGCCGCACTCTCCCTACCATGGAGGTCTGAAACCGTGAATGGAATAACCCAGCCTCCCTAAGCTGCTCTGCCAGTTGTCTCCTCATGGCAACGGAAAACCTGACACCCCGGACGCCAAAATGGAAAGACACTCAAATTTCAGCATCATACATTGTCCATGCTATGCTCATACTTTGTTTCTTTTCCTGTGTGGTACTATGTGTACTATGTCCTGTGTACTGTGGTCTCGCACGCACTAAGCAGGTACCCTGCACACAGGCAAAGTTCAGTAGCTGTGAGTGACCAATGGCCTACTAAGCCAAAAATAGTTACTATCTGCCCTTCTACAGAAAGCATTTGCTCTAGAGTCCCAGGGAACAAATGCTGAGAAGGAAGTGAACACATCCTCTAGAAAGGAGGAAGTGGTGATTCTTATTTAAGATCCCCCACACACCCTGGGAATTCCTCCCCCAGGACCTCTCCAAGCTGCCGTTTTCCTCACTTTCCCTTAGTAATCTCTATGTGCTCCATTAAAAACAAACCAATATCCTAACCTAATCACTCCTGATTTCCTGCTGGTGTTCATGAGCTCTCTTAGCTAAATCAGCAAAAAACGATCTGTAACCTGTAGAAGTCAACACTGATTCTACACAAAATGCCTGCTTCTTTGTAAATAAGCTGAGCCTGAAATAAAGGCCTTTATACCGGGACGTGCGCCCTTTCTCCGGTAGCCCCAGTTGACCTTGAACTCGAGTAACTAAGGCCAACCAGGGGCTTCTGAGTTTCCTGTTTCAGTCTCCCAAGTGCTAGGATTATAGGTTTTACCACCATGCCTTTGCCTTTTGAGACAGGCTCTTGCTATAGCCCTAGCTGGCCCTACAACTCACCAAGTAGCTCAGGCTGCCTTCAGCTCACAGTAATTCTCCTGACTCAGTCTCCCAAGTGCTAGGATTATAGGCATACATCACCATACTCAGTTCAATATTACATTCCTTTAAAAAAAAAACTTTAAAAATTTTTTTTTATTTATACTTCATGTGTTCTGCATGTACACCTGCATGCCAGAAGAGGGCGCCAGATCTCATTACAGATGGTTGTGAGCCACCATGTGGTTGCTGGGAATGGAACTCAGGACCTCTGGAAGAGCAGCCAGTGTTCTTAACTGCCAAGCCATCTCTCCAGGCCCCTACAGTTTTTTTTTTAAAGTGTGTGTGTGTGTGGGTGTGTGGGTGAGTGTGTGTGTGTGTGCGCACGCACATGCACATAAATACAGATGCCCACAGAGGCTAGAGGAATCATGTTTCCTTGGAACTGGAGTTACAGGTGTATGTAAGCCACCTCATAAGGATGTGGGAACTAGACTGGGCACTCTGCAATAATAGTACACGTTCAACTTCCGAGCCACCTCTCTAGCCCAATTACAGTGCTTCTTTTTCTTGAGTCTGAATATGTGGGGCGGGCAAGCAGGTAAGACATTCAGACACATTTCTATCTTGTAATTTCTGCCCCTCTCCCTGCAGCTGAGGACTGAACCCAGGAACATGAAATCTACTTTTTTTTCTTCTTCTTGTGTTGTACTGGGAATTGAACCTATGGATTTGCACACACTAAGAAGGCGCTCTCTATAACTGAGCTACCTCTCCAGCCCTCTTGGAATCTTGAAGCAGCACAGTTTCTTTGGGAAGCCTAAAGTTTTGCTCTTAAAACTTCAAAATGGAAGTTGGAGAGGTGGCTCAGTGGTTACGAGCATGCACCGCTCTTATAAAGGACCCGATTTTGGTTCCCAATATGCACATCAGCTGAATTCACAACTATTCTGTATTCCAGTTTCTAGGGATCTGAGGACCTCTTCTAGCCTCTCTGAGTCCTGCACTGATGAGTTAAAAATAAATAAATAAATAAAAATCTAAAAAACAAAACTTCAAACTGATCTGATGAGAGGCCACCTACACTATTGAAAGGTCAGCCGTTGTATGTAGTCCATTGGTTAAAACGTTAATTACACTAAAAGTATTTTCACAGCAGTGGTGCACAGCCAAATAACTGGGCACTATAGTCTACTGACACATAAACTGATACATCAAAGTACTCATCAACACATATGTCAGTGCTCATCTAAGTACAGCCACTTTGGAAAAGAACTTGGCAATTTCTTCTACACAGTTACCATATAACACAGCTATTGTACTCTTGGACATGTATAGAAAGAGAGGAGAGCAAGAGAGCAAACTATACTCATGTATAATCTTTTATATAAGGTCCACGGCTTTATTTGGAATAGTCAAAGATGAAAACATTCTTAAGTAAGTAAATGATTAAACAAATTATCGTATGCTACTCAGAAATATGAAGAAAGAAAATCTGTCAGCACAACCAACTTGGGCGGACTTCTAAGGCATTATGCCGTGTGAAGAAAGCTATTCTTAAAGTGCCACACCTGCTATGACTCCACTCGCAATGCTGTTAAGTGAAAGATGAAGAATAAACAGAGCTGGCTGTGGTGGGCACCACCTGTAGTTCCAGACACACGTGAGGATGAGGCAGGAGAATTACCTGGGCCCAACAGGTAAAGACCGACCTGAGCAACAATGAAACAAAAAGAAGGGCATCTGGAGAAACGGCTAAGTGGTTAAGGGCACTTGCTGCTCTTCAGGAGGTTCCCAGCACCCATGTTAGGTGGCTCACAACCACCTGTAACTCCAGCTCCGGGGGATCATCTCCACCAAGGGGATCCCAGCGATCAGACTTGGGCGGCCAGGCTTCTCACCCTCTGAGCCAACGAGGCAATCTAGAAGAAGTTTCTGGATGAGTACACTCAATGTATAATTGTGTCTGCTCATATCAATCCCCATCATTTTGGGCATAAACCGAACCTACCCTATCTGCTTTACTCAATTCTACCCACCTCCATAACTGTCCTTTAAGCTGCTGGGAATTCCCCAAAATGTCTCTGTCTCCTCCGCCTGGACCTTCACCTCACAGTTTTCTTCCTAGTGAACTATTCTGCAGCTTTAGATTCAGCTCAAATGCTCTGAGGCTGCCCGTGATCTCTAGGCAGTCAGTGCTCTTCTTTGCTTGGCAGTGGTATGAGCCTCCAGCACACGCTGTATTATCCCTTATGAATATCCCTCCACCTCCACCTGGCTCAATGTTCTTCCCGCATAGGAAGGGTTGTATCTAGCAGTGTACCTAATGAATCCTAAAGCTTGTTTTAAAAGGCCCTACATCTGAGAAAGGCAATAGAATTGTCAATAAATCATCTTTTTAACTGCCCCACTCTGACTCCAGGATGGTGGGATCTCACTGCAGTGGGAGGTAGAGGCGGCACAGTTTAGAGAGTGCCGCTCTCCATCGTCACCTGAAACCAGCTGGCACGGCAAGGCTCAGGCTGTGGTAGCTTAGCTTCAAGGCTACAGTGCACTCAGTCCTGAGGAAATAAACGAGCTACACTAGCTACTTTGTTCAGAGGGGCTTCTTACAGGCTAGTATGTAAGAAACTGTCAAGAAGGGACGGAACTTTTTCTTCAATGCTGGTGATCTGCTCACCAGCCCAGAACACTGACAGAGGAACAATGCCCAGCTCAACATAAGGAGAAATGAGACCAGTCCTCAGAAACCCACAGGGCTGGGAAACTGATGGCAAGTGTTTTCAAATACACTAGGTTCAGCCTGAGGTTTTAGCAGTGTTTCAAAGTACAGTCCACCAAAGTGGGGAGGGCCATGGAGGCCCACACCTGTAATCCCAGCAGGTGGACCTCTGAGTTTGAGGCCAGTCTGGACTACAGACCGAGTTCCAAGATAGCCAGAGTAACACAGAGAAACTCTGTTTTGAAAAACAAAAAATAAAAGAAAGCAGGAACATTCTGAACTATTGATGAAGCTTTAGTCTTTCTATTTATGGACCCCACTGTGTAGAAACTCAGGACGGCAGGGAGAAAGTGGTTGGCCAGTTGACAATGACATGTGGGGTTATACTTCCACATAAAGAACAGGTTAAAACATTTAAGCATAGTCCCAGCCCTTCTAAAGCCTCCCATGAGATCTCACCACCCATATTGAACAGGATAGAATGAGAGGAGAGGGAGGGAGAGGAGGGCAGAATCCTAAGGAATCACTACAACTGACCAGACCAAGATCACGCGATTGAAAGCTATTTCTTACCACCTCAGAGTCCCCATCATGAGAATTCAAGTTCCCACTCTGCATCCCTCTCACCTTGCACCTTGCTCCACTAAAACCTGATGTTACTTCCATGTCTGGGCCTTTGCACAGCCTTTCTCTCCCTCAGCCAGAACGCCCCTTCCCATCTTATCTATGGTCTACTGCGCCTTCAATGTGCCAATCACATACCATTCTCTTCCAGAAACAGGCACAAACGTCCATATTGTAAGTGCCACCATTGTGCTTCCTCTAGGCTGCTGGTTATAACTCCCCAGTCACGAATTTATCACTCTAAGGTGGCCTCACTCGGTGCACGCTGCCCCTTGCACAGCTAGCCAAGCACCACACACAAGTGAGTGTACTTGGATAGTATGCTGACTGAAGGCACTTCACAAACAGAACATCTCGGTCCTGTGGGGTAATCAGCAAAGACTTCTGAGCATGGCAAACATTCAAAGAAAGACAGGAGGTAAGGGAGGTCCGGATGCTTGCAGAGCTCATCCTCTAGAGGAGAATAGCAAACACACCTAGACACCTACAGTCAAGAGAGCAGGAGCAAGCAGGACGGTGGTGGCGCACACCTTTAATCCCAGCACTAGGGAGGCAGAGGCAGGAGGATCTCTGTGAGTTCGAGGCCAGCCTGATCTACAAGAGCTAGCTCCAGGACAGGCTCTGAAGCTACAGATAAACCCTGTCTCGAAAAAACAAAAAACAACAACAACAACAACAAAAAGACAGCAGGAGCAGAGTGCCAGGGCTTCCTGTGCACAGCATGAGAGCATCACTAGATCCAGTTCAGGAGGCTTGAGATGGCCTGAAAATTCTGCATTTCAAACAGGCTTCTAAGCAATGCTGATGCTATTGGTCTAATGACAGCAGTCTAAAGTTGCCTTCTATTGAAGGGACACTAGAAGAGGAAGTGATTAGCTACACCAGCTTTACACAGTATGTTAGGACAGGGCAAAAGGAAAAAGAAAACATGGGTCATTTCCAAACAGAATCACACGGTTGGCAGGGAGAGGGGCGTGTGAATCTGTGACCACAAGAGAACATTAAACACAATAGGGGCAGAGTGCTCTAGGACCGCAATGGCTGCATACACACACACCTGAGAGATGGTGGCAGGACCCTGAGTTCAAGGTCATCTGTGACACAGACAGTTTGAGCCCACCCAGGGTATATGAAACCTTGCTTCAGAGGGAAACACGCAAAGCGCTGCTCAGCAGAGTGGGGGAGGCTTGATGCTTTCTTTCCCCTGGAGAAAAGATGAAAGGGGCCCTGAGGCGTGGACATGACCCTGCCCAACAGATGTGTCTGGAAATTTCAGAGCAGGAAGCACAGACCACAGACAGCCAATTACTGCCGGAGACTGTGGGCCACGATGGGAGAAGAGCAAGAGGGGCAAGTGGAAAGCCTCTGAAAACACAGCTGGCAGCTCTAGAAGCCTTGGCTGGGGCTGCCTGCCCGCAACACAAGTCCATAAGCGCCTTTTGCCTGCTTGAGTCAGCAGGGGCAGAGGAGGATTTCTGTGAGCTGCTTAGAGCAGTCAGTCATTTCTACCAGCAGCCCACTCCTAAATCCTCCTGAACACTAGCCACCACCTGCTTCTTCTGCATTTCCCACTACCTCTTCCCAGTGTGGAAATTTACAAGTTAGTCTAAAAAGTAAACAAAACAACAGCAGCAGCAAGGCAGGATTTATGGAAAATAAGGCAGAGGTACCTTGGAAGCGCTAACTGCCAGAGTTTTGCCCCGCCCCTGCCCCCCTGACAAGCAACGCAGGAGAGAAGACCTCCCTGGGGTTATGGGGATAACTCAGGGGTGAAGAGCTTGTGGCACAGCACAAGGACCTGAGTTCAGATTCCCAGAACCACAAAAAAATCAGGGTGAAGTGGCACGTGTCTGGAATCTCCCCCGGGGCAGGCAGGACTGGAGGATCCCTGGAGCCCACCCAGCTGCCAGCTCCAGGTTCAGTGAGGGTGAGTGCAGAGCAATTGAGAAAGATGCTTACTGTTGATTTCTGACCCCCGTTATGTATGCACACACACACGGGGACACACACAAATACAACCATACACACACATGAATGAAATGAAGTAAATTAAAACCATAAAAGATTGCCTTCAAGATGGGCCAGAATTAGCTGTTCTTGCTCTGGTTATTACGGCCATCTCCCGGAACAAAAGGAAGGAAAGTGCAGTTACAATTCTCTGCTCTTGCCAGGGCAGTGATGGCACACACCAGCACTAGGAAGGCAGAGGCAGGCGGACCTCTGTGAGTTTAAGGCCAGCCTAGTCTACAGAGTGAGTTCCAGGACAGGCTCCAAAGCTACAGAGAAACTTTGTCTCAAAAAACCAAACGAATAAATAAATAAATAATAAAAAATTCTGTGTTCTCTTCAAGAACTGGGGAAGACAAATTCTACCTTTTATGCTACAGGTTTACCCTCTAACACTCTGCCCTGGCTTCCAGATAAGTGAATAATTACTGCTTGGCTTCATTCATTTATCGTAAAGGTGCTGGGGTTGAAGCTAGGACCTGAGGCATGTTGGATACATGCTCTACCCTAAGCTATGTCTCTAGTCACTCACAAGGTATTTAAAGAGTCATAGTTTTAAGCAAAGAATTAGGCCGAGTGGGAAGAGAGGAACCTTGGCTGACTTCATGTACTTCCTCTTTCTTTTTGGTTATTCTATTTTTATCATGCCGGCTCCCTGTAGGGTCCACAAAATAACGAATATGTGCTTGCCTCTGCCCATGTTTATTCGTCCTCCTACTACATACACCCCCTCTGCTGCTGTGATGAATTACTCCCAGCTTGTAGATCTCTATCCAGAGAGGCTGCTCTGGCCTCTCAGACAAAAGCAGCATTCTCAGCTTCCGCACTCTGCTTTAATTTCTTCAGGTACTCATCACTATGGGACGTTCAGGGCAGTCTCTTGCTGTAGTGCTTGCTGTCCTACTGTGAGCACAAGCTCACATTCACAAAGACCTTCTGTGAACATGGAAGACAGAGACCAATCTGCTGAGTAAAATGGAAAGCTACCCAGAAAGCAGAACAGGATCAGAGAGCTGAACATGTGTGTTTGTGCGCCCTCACACGGGCGCGTGTATCCACACATGTCAATCTGTTGGATACACAATGATCATTTCTTAAATTCTACAAGAATTCTCTGGGAAGGCCAGCAAGATGACACAGCAAATGTTTATCAAGCACATGCTGTATAAGACTGATGTCCTAAGTTCCCATGTAAGACCCAGAGGTGTAACGTGAGCATCTGTAATCCTAGCACTGCCACAGGGAAATGGGTGGCCTGGACAAGAGAATCCCCTAGAAGTTAGTGGGGCAGTGAGCATGGAACACACAGTGCTACAGCAGACACAAGAGAAACCCTTGCTTCAAAACAAGGTGGAGGGAGAGAACCAACTCCCCAAAAAATAGACTTCAGACCTCTACAAACTACGAACACCTATTATATAGATATGTTAGTAAAAAATAGACTTCAGACTGCTACAAACTATGAACATCTATTATATGGATATGTTGATAAAAAACAATTCAGTTTCAACCCCTGCTTCCATGGACTATAAATATTCACAAAACTATAAATAATCACATAACTACTATTGTAAAGAAAAAAGTACCACAAATACATATAAAAGAGAGAGGCTAAAGCTGTGGTTGGTGGTGTCTGCCTCTAATAGTGGTAACCTGAGACACAGTGAAATCCAGCCTGAAGAAACAAAAAAGAGGGGATGGGAAAATGGCTCAGTTGTTAAGAGTGTTTGCTGTTCTTAGAGAAGACAAGAGTTCAGTTCCTAGCACCCATATCCAGTGGCTCACAAAAGCCTGTAATCCCAGTGTCAGGGATCATACTGGCTCCCACAGATACCTACATACACATGTGTATACACAGATGCACAAATAAAAAACTGAATCTTAAAACATGCCAAGCAGTGGTGGCGCATACCTTACTTAAATCTCAGCACTATGGAGGCAGAGGCAGGAGAATCTCTGAGTTCAAGGCCAGAGTGAGTTCCAGGATGGCTAAAGCTACACAGAGAAACCCTGTCTTGAAAAACCAAACCAAACAAAGGCACAAGGAATAATGAATGAACATAAGCTAAAGCCAATTCCCGAGTTTTAACTGGATACAATTAGATGGATGATTTGTCATCCCTGAACAAAGGAGACGACAGGAGGGGAGAAGGACGAGAGGCTAGCACTGGGGAGGTAGCTCAGCGGTACAGCATTTGTGGAGAAGGGCGATGGGGTTCATTCAGACATAATGAGTAGAAGGAGGCACAGGGCAAACAGAAAGAAAGAGATACAAATCTGGAGATGAATGTTCAATGGATAACTTATTCCAATGCACTGCTACATGGAAGACTTGCTACCACGGCACACTTTGGTGATCACTAGATAGCTCTACCATGGTAACAAGACACTTAGATTGTCTAAATCAGTCACAAAGAATAAGCTCACAGCATGCATCATTTAAATATGCCATCTCTTTGAAGTCAATGTTTTACCAGGTGGGTGAGGTGGGAAAGGCCTTTAACCTTTAACTAGGAGTAGTAGGGAGCAGAGGCAGATGGATCACTGTGAGTTCAAGGCCAGCTTGATCTATAGTGAGTTCTAGGCTAGGTCAGGACTACAGAGTGAGACCATGTTAAATTAATTAATCTGTGTGTACAGTATATGCATGTGTGTAGAAGTGTGTATCCAGGTGCACTTGCCCATGCTGGTATAAGTGGAGGCCAAAGGTTAATGCCAGGATGTCTTTCCTTGATTGCTTTTGCATTGTTTTTTTTTAAAGACAGGGTCTTTTAAAAAAAATTATTAGTATTATATCATCATCATCATCATTATTGAGACAGAGTCTCACTATGTAGCCCTGGCTGGCCTGGAACTCTCTATTTTTATTTTATGTGTGTATGAGTATTTTGTCTGCATGCATGTCTGTGTATTGTATGCATGCCTGGTGCCCAAAGATATCAGAAGAGAATGTTGGACCCTATGGAACTAGAATTAAAGATGGTTGTGAGTCACTGTGTGGGTGCTGGGAACCGAATCCAAGCCTTCTACAAATGCAACAAGTGCTCTTAACTCCTGAGTCATCTCTCCAGGCCCCAAGATAAGGTCTTAGTGAACATGAAGCTGTTATTTCAGTTACAATAGATGGCCAGGGTCCATCTAACTCCATCCCTTATCACTGGAGTTACAGGCATATAATGTATCCAGGTTATATGTGGGTTCTGTGGATCCAAATTTAGGTCCTCATGCTTGCACAGCAAGTATTTTATCCACTGAGCCATCTCCCCATCCCAGAAGGCAGTTCTTTTAAAGTGATCTTAAGAGCTGAGCTAATACAATTTGTGTTTCGATTTTTGGTTTGTTTTTTGAGAAGGGGCCTCACATAGCCCAGGCTAGCCTCTCAAATTGTGCTAGAATTACAGGTGTGCAGCACCATTCCTGGTTTATAACTCAGCTCTTAACAGCTGAGTTAGCAGACTACTAAGTTAATTACTTTTGCATTGCTGTGACAAAATATCTGTCAGAAACAAGTAAGGGAAAGTTATTGTGGTGCATGGTCTGAGGAGATACAGTCCCTCGTGGTGTAGGCATGTCAGCGGAAGCCCGGAGCCGCTGACCACACTGTGTATTAGTTACTCAACACCCCCTTTCGGTTTTGTTGTATTCTGTAGTTGATTTTCTATTGCTCTGATAAAACACCATAACCAAGACTACTTATGGAAGGAAGTTTATTTGGGCTTACAGTCAATGATGGCGACATGAAGGCATGGCAGCAGGAGGCTGAGAGCTCACATCTTGAATCACAAGCAGCAAGCACAGAGAGTAAACTGAGAGTGATTCAAGTGTGTAAACTCTCAAAGCCCACCCCAGTGACATACAGCCTCCAGCAAGACCACACCTCCTAAATCTCCCAAACACAACCACTAAGAAGCAAGTATTTAAATGCTGGAGACTATGGGGATGTTTCTCTCTCAAAACACCATACTACGTCTACAATCGAAAAGCAAAGAGTTAATGCTGGCTTCTTCCTTTCCCCCCTTTCATTCAGTCCAAATCCCAGCCTAAGACACAGCACTATCACATTGAGAGTGGGGCTTCCTTCCTCAGGTAAACCTTGCTGGAAATTCCCTCAGAAGCACACCCAAAGGTGTATGTCTTGGGTGATTCCAAATCTAGTCAAGTTGACAATGAACAGTAGTAGCAAGCCCATCACAAGTTCACAAATAAAGAGTGGGAAGATTACTTCTTAGTATGAAATGATTTTCATTGTTGTATTTGGATTCAAGGCAAATTTTGCTTTGGTGTCACAAAGCACTATAAATATTGATCCTGAGTTTGGACTCAGCTCGGTCTACATAGTGAGGTTATATCGAGAGAGAAAAGAAAAAGATTCATGAAATGGTGAGTAAAGGCATCTGCTGTCAAATCTGACATCTTGAATTCTGTTCCTGGTACTCAATAAGGTAGAATGGAGAAATGATTTCCACATGCTATTCTCTGACCATGTACTCTGAGACATATTCTTCTTCTAAATAACAAATGGGTGTATTTTAAATTCTTAAATAAAAAGTATCTTTAATCCCAGCACTCAGAGTTTAATTCCAGCACTTGAGAGGCAGAGGTAAGTGGATCTTAGTGAGTTCAAGGCCAGCCTGGTCTACAGAGCGAGTTCCAAGACAGCAAGGGCTACACAGAGAAACCCTTTCTCAAAAAAACAAAAAGAAAAACAAAAAAGAAAAGGAAAGGAAAGGAAGAAGGAAGGAAGGAAGGAAGGAAGGAAGGAAGACAGAGTATGTCTCAAAATATATGTCTCAAAAAAACTTTTTGAGCTGAGGATATGGCTAATGCTGATAACCTCAGCACTCATGAAACTGAAGAAAAGAACTGTCGAGGCCAACCTGGGCTACATAGTGAATTCTAGATCAGCCTAAACTACAGAATCAGACCCTATCTTAAACAAAAACAAAAAGCACTTTATTTGGTGTGTATGTGCATGTGTATGAATGGGTGTATACACAGGCATGGAGGTATGTGCATATGCATGAATGTGGTGCGCATGTGTGTACAGGGGTGTGGAGGTATGTGCATATGTATGAATGGGGTGTGCATGTGTGTAACGGGTGTGGAGGTATGTGCATGTGTATGAATGGGGTGTGCATGTGTGTAACGGGCATGGAGATATGTGCATGTGTATGAATGGGGTGTGCATGTGTGTACACGGGCGTGAAGATATGTGCATGTGTATGAATGGGGTGTGCATATGAGTACATGGGCATGGAGGCATGTGCATGTGTATGAATGGGATGTGCATGTGTGTACACAGGCATGGAGGCATGTGCATGTGTATGAGTGGGGTGTGCATGTATGTGTGCACAGGCATGTAAGAGGACAACCTCTGGTGTCACTCCTCAGGTACTGCCCACCCCTTTTTTTGGAGACCGTCTTTTACTGGCCTGGAACTTGCCAATTAGGGTAGGATAATTGCCAGTGAGCCCCAGATATCCATTTGTCTCTGCTTCCCCAGTGCTGGGAATACAGCATGCACCACCATGTACAGCATGTATATCATGTTACAACATGTAACAAGCCTTTGGTTCTGGAAACCAAACTTGTCCTCAGATTTACAAGCCAAGCACTTAACCAACTAAGCTATCTCCCTAGCCCTATTTTAACCACTTTGCCAACAATGACCTGTTATTCTGCAAGTAGCTTGGCCTCCCCAGCTTCAAGTAAAACAGAAAGGGAGTTTGGAGCCTTTCATTAACAATTTAAAAATACTCAGCCACATGCTCCAATAGAGATATAAGACTTTACTAGCAAAATTCAAGTTTTAATAGTAACTTCTCCTAGGTGGGTTATTCATTCACCAACCAGAATAACAGATTCGGGTTCACCTGCAGTAGCCTGGAAATGTAAAATTTTTCACGAAGTCATCTTTACTGCTTTTCTTTCTCTGGCACTAGAGACAGAAACCAGGGTACCCCCTTAAGCTAAGAGAGTGTTCCAGAGCTAAACACCATCCCTAGCCCCTCAGCCACACACTTTAGTAAGAGAAATTTCTCATCCCTAGACACTGTACGTGGGGTCACAAAGCAACTGCAACTGTAACCTACTCCAGAAACTTCAGCTCTACATTAAACATACGCAGGCCAAAAAGCTAGAGCTAATTGTGTCTGTTTCACACTTGCCTTTGTCAACAGTTTTACCCGAACACAGCCACGCCAGTTCTTATGTGTGCTGTGCATAGCTGCTTGAGTAGTCACAATAAGACTGTACCACCTGCAAATCCCCAGTACTGACTAGGATTACTAACATGCGGCTCACACACATTTTGGTTCATTCATTTTTTTCCCAACTGGAATAGGTGATGATGCAGTCAGCTGTTTGGGTATTTGTCCTACGGTCCTGCTGGCACATAAACTAACCGCAAAGAAGCTGGATGGTTCCATGCCAAAGAGACAACGAGAATGCCCAGAGTCAGCAAGTTCAAAGTAGGGAAGGTGGGGGCCATGCTTGTAAATTAGGAAAGTCTGGGAATACATCATTAAAAAACAATATGGTTTCATTCTCCCTTCATCAAGCTAAACCAGGTGTGGCTAAGGAGCAAACAAAGAAGTCTCATGCACAAAATATTAAAGGAACTATCTACAATTAAAAGTATCCCCAACCATGAGCTTCTGACATCACCCAGCCATGGTCCAGAAGCATCAGGATGAGCCCCATGGAATTCACTCTGCAGGTAACAGGTTTTCCAGACTGCAGCTCCTCCAACTTTCCACAATCCTGGATCTCAGGCAGCATTATGTGTATGCTCTCTGTCTGTCTATCTGTCTCTGTCTCTCGCTCTCATCTGCTTAGTCAGTGTCCAAATGGTAACAGCATTATCTATACTACAATTCAAATGAGAAAGAGATCAAAACTCTTCTCCCCTTCCTCTCTCTCTTTCCCTATTACTTTGAAACAGTATCATGTTGCAGTCCAGCATAGCCTGGAATTTACTAAGTAGCCCAGGCTGGCCTTGAATTTGTGTCAATCCTCTAGTGCTGGGATTGCAAGCAAGAGCCATGACACCTAGGCAAAAGTAAACTTGTCATGAGTATCAAATTCTTATCACAAGTGCCCTGCTCCTCAAGGAGTGTACATTCCTCTACCTACTTTAAAATGGCGGAGAGGTAGGAGTGAGTCTCGGGAATCAACTATTCAGCGAGTATTCAGAAGTTTAAATTTCTGTATACGATAAGGAATCCAACACATATGTCTACAACTGGTCATGACAGCTCTTGTGCACAATTTCAGTACTTAGAGGCTGAGGCTGGAAGAGCAAGTCTGAGGTTGTCCTGGCGACATCGTGAGTTTCAGGGCAGCCCGAATACAGAGTGAGACTGTCTCAAAGCCTCCCCACCCCTACCCCCCAAAAAGATTTTATATTTATAAAACAGAAAAGGTCTTCATTTTCCTCTCTGCTGCAACAGATGTGGGGTGTGAATTCAGACACTCACACCATTCTGGGGTGTGGAATTCAGACACACTCATATCACTCTGGGGTGTGAATTCAGACACACTCATACCACTCTGGGGTGTGAATTCAGACACACACTCACACCACTCTAGGGTGTGAATTCAGACACACTCACACCACTCTGGGGTGTGAATTCAGACACACTCACACCACTGCAATTCGCGCTCACAGGCGACACTAAAGTGGGTCGGTTGTACCCTGCTCTGTTTCATGCCATCTGAAGCGCAGGTGAGGAAGTCAACAGAGGATGTAAAAGCCTTGCTTCCACCCATACAAAAATAGCTATGCTGGATCTCAGCTAATAGTTTTGTGCCTTGGACAAATCCCTTAATAGCTCTAAGCTTCAGAGTTCTTCAATCTACAAAACAAATGGCTTTAATAGAGACCTCTATGGATTCTTTCTAACATGGTTACTCTAGCTCTGTAATTATCCCTGTGTAATACACTATACTATACATAACAGAAATGGCATGCACCAACAAGTTCTGACTTCATTTCCTTCCCCACCTACTCTCCTACTACACACAGGGAACGATTCCAGGCTTGCATGTGCAGCACTTAAAGCCAGTTTCAGCCAAGGTTCTGTACCTGGACTTGGTGGATCAAAAGAAAATATTCTAATACTGTGTCCTTCACATTTCTTTCTGGAGGCTACATTCTCAGATCCTAGTTCAAAACTTTAGCAGGAACAGGAGAGATGGCTGTCAGGTCAAATGTCTGCCGTACAAGACCCTCTGATTTGAGTTCAATCCTCAGAATTCATATAAAGATGGGAGAATCGGCTCTACAAGGTTATATTCTGACCTCCCCACATACCCCACACCCACCCACACACCATATCCCCCCACACACATCACACCCACTCACACATACCCCACACCCACCCACACATCACGCCCACACCACACATATCACACCCACACCCACACCAACACATACACACAGAGTCCTCTCTCTCCTTTAAGCTTACAGGGTCTGAATACTAAATAAGCAGGGTTGGTGATAGTCTTCCCCTTCTGTTTTCACAAACATAGAAGAAGGGGTATGTGAGTTGAGGGGATACAGAAACAAACCACTTGTGGACTTGAGATCTCATGAGGGAAAATACTCCCTGAATCTGGGAGTTGGGGCTTCTGCCCAACTGGCTGGACCCAGATGAACCTGACACACACTGCCTGAACCTTGGGTTTCTGTTGGAGGAATGGAGAGGAAATGGGAAGAGGAGAACCTCCATGGATACAAAAGACTATCCAGACCTCAATCACATCCCATAGGTTGCCAGGAAGTCCTGTACTAACTTCTAGCCATTAAGGGAAAAGGACATGCCAAAGAGAAGAAACATGGATATTTTGGGGGTTTTTTTTCTAATAAAAAGTTCAAATTATTACAAAAAGAAAGGGGGCTTTACTCTATTTTTAAATAATTAATTAGTTTAGAGACAGGGTCTCACTGTGTAGCTCTAGCCTGAAACTCACAGAGATCTGCCTGCCTCTGCCTTCACAGTGCTGGGATTAAAGGTGTGTTACCTCCACACATTTAAAAAAAATGAATATATCACTCTTTTCTGCCATACTCCTACCTAACTATCCAAATGGCTACCAAGGAATTTAAATTTAAGTATTTCCAAAGGCAAAGTGAATCTATGTCCAAGCACTAGCAGTGAGCTTTGAGGGTGTAAGAGCCTGTGGATGCTCACTCTCACTCTGCTTTGGGGAGAGAGGGAAGAAGAGGACATGTAGGTTAAGAGTGGGTGCACATGAACTGATGTGGCTTAATTCAAAGTCACAAACGTGTAACTGAAATCAGTTCAGCCTGTGTCAGTCACAGAAGACAACACAAGAGCACCGAGATTACATCTAACCCTACTTTCGCCTAATCCAGCCTGTGACCTTGAACAAGCCCTTTCTGGACTTGGTCTCAACTCCTAAATGCAAGCTATTCAAGTAGAGCAGAGGATTAATTGCAAATTCTTTGCAGGCAAGGAACATAAATAAGCTCAGCTAAATTCAAAACTGCGTCCTGAGACCAAGTGCGGTGAGGCGAGCCTTTAATCTGAGTACCCGAGAGAAACAAGAGGATCACAAATTAAAGGTCATTCTCAGTTAAGTAGCAAATTCTGGCTCAGGACACTTGAGACCATGTCTCAAAAAACAAACACAAATAGCCATGGTAGTGGTGCACGCCTTTAATCCCAGCACTTGGGAGGCAGAGGCAGGCAGATCTCTGTGAGTTTGAAGTCAGCCAGGTCTACATAGTGAGTTCCAGGACAGCCAGAGCTACATAGTGAGACCCTGTCTTGAAAACAAACAAAACAAACAACAAACTACAAATACAACAAAGAAAAACCCTGCAAATGGAAAACATACATTTATATTTTCTCTGGAAACATCATTAAATTATTATTAATGAGTCAGATGCAACGGCATGTGCCTATAGTTCTAGTTACTTGAAAAACAAAGGCAAGAAGACAACTTGAGCACAAGAGTTTTGGGCCAGCCTGCTCAACACATTAAGATCTAATCTCTTGAAATATCATTGTTAAGGGCTGGAGAGATGGCTCTGAGGTAAGAGCACTGGCTGCTCTTCCAAAGATCTCAGGTTTGATTCCCAGCACCCACACAGCAATTCACAACCATCTGTTATTGTAGTTCCAAGGGATCCAATGTCCTCTCTGGCCACTAAGGGCACCAGGCACACACATACACACATACAATAAACAAACAAACAATAAAACACAAATACCTACTATTCTCTGAGCATTTATTACATGAAGTTTGAAGCTCATTAAGTAATTGACTCTTTAGTACTCAGGTAGGTGATGACGTCCATTTACAGAGAAATAAACTGACTCACTAGCATTTAAGGAATTTAAGTCCTGTCAGCTATGAAGTGTCAGAGCCAGGACGCAGATCCGTTCAGAGTCTGTGCCATAACTGCCTCTCTGATCATCAGGAACAGCAAAGTTCCCAAATACAGCACAGCAAGAGATTAGAAACGTCAACAAATGATTACAAGATGAAAACCAGACAAGCCAGTGCCTGACTTGACGGAGAATTCTGAGCAATGCAGAGGTCAAGCCTCCAACTCTGAGGACTAGGAACACCAGTCTCCTCTGAAGGTGTGTCATGAGGAGAGGCCCAAAACTGGCAGTACTGGTCCTCGATCAGGCAGGCAGCTGCTCTGTCACTGCCCTAATAAAAACAGGTGGATTACACTCTGATTAGGATGAACTCGTGACTCCAGACTGGAGTAACTGGGGCACCCCTGAATACAAAGAAGATTCACTGATTCTGAATATACTCTGAAAGGACAGGTCTTCTATTCTATAGCTTGGTTCTCGGAATGTAGTACTAGATGACAGCATCGCTAGTGAACTTGACAGGGCCCATGTAATAACGATGAGTCCGAAATTCTCGGGTGAGCTCTAAAGAACAAGGCCACCAGGTGACTCTAATAGCTGCTTAAATTTGAGAACCATTACCCTAATGGGGGCAACTAGTTACTAGATCATCACATGCCAAAAAGCCTCTCACCAGTTCTTCAGTGCCGGCTAACCTGGAAAACAGCCAGGACTCATCAGAAGTTTGAGGAAAGACAACTATGAGAACAGCTCTTGTTGTGAGCAGTAAGATGTAGGCTTTGCATTTTTACGGCTCTCGGCACCACTGAGCTCTCCCGAGGCTGTATAGAAGAGTCTACAGTCATGTCTAGTTCTAACCTAGGCTTTTTGTTTATGGAAGAGTCTACAGTCATGTCTAGTTCTAACCTAGGCTTTTTGTTTGTTTGCTTGCTTGTTTCGAGACAGGGTTTCTCTGTGTATACCTGGCTGTCCTGGAACTCATGCTGTAGACCAGGCTGGTCTCAAACCCACCTGCCTGGTTCTGCCTCCTGAGTACTGGGACTAAAGGCATGTACTACCAGTACCTTGCACAGCCTAGATCTTTTAAAAAACATTTTTATTTATCTTGTGTGTGTGTTTGTGTGTGTGTGTCACAGCATACCTGTGGTGGGCAGAGAACCATTTCCAGGAATCAGTTCTTTCCTTCCACTATGTGGGTTCCAGGGCTTGAACTCAGGTCGTCAGGCTTGGCAGCAAGCACCTTTACCCAATCAACCTACTGCCACTCCGCAGCCTAAATCTTACCCCAAAACTTTTCTTATTACTGCTTTTCACTGGTCCCTACTCATCTCAAATGTTACTGCCACAATTAAGTCATTCTTCAGTGTCTAAATCCCTAGTGGCCTTGCCATCTTCTGCATCCTTTAGTCCAGCTTATTTTTCTTAACCCTCTAGGTTTCTGTCTTTTACCTGGGAAGATCCTGGCCCTTTGTAGACCATTTCAGTACTCTAATAGAAAACAATTTCTTTCAGGATTGATGAAAAGGTTATGACAGCTGTTATACAAAGAATACCAAATATCCCATTTAATACTCACTAACAGTGAGATTTAAGAATCATCTTTACCTTCAAATTTGGAAAAGGTAAGCTCAGAGAGATCAAGTAACTTGCCCAAGCTTACAGCCAGTATTTTAATGCATATTCTCTTGTCTCCAAAGCCAGACTTTTAGACTTTTTTGTTTTTTAAAGTGCCAAACTATTAGCCATCCCTATCTTACTTAGCAGTCTGACTCGAGTATGTGGAGAGGCAAAGTTTCCTTAACTAAGTAGAAAATAAAAGCTAAAAGGTGTCTTTGTCTTTCTGCTGTTTTGAAACAGGAAGAGGGCCGGGCGGTGGTGGCTCACGCCTCGGGAGGCAGAGGCAGGCGGACCTCTGTGAGTTCGAGTCCAGCCTGGTCTACAAGAGCTAGCTCCAGGACAGGCTCCAAAGCTACAGAGAAACCCTGTCTCAAAAAACCAAAAAAAAAGAAAAAAGAAAAAGAAAGAAAGGAAGAGGGGAAGAGGGAGCGCCAGGCACAGATACTAAGAGCCTTCCAGGCCAATTCAGGCAGGAAAACCCACAGGCAAGCAGCAGCTCCCCACCTGGAGGGGATCCACCTGGCTCAGCAGTGTAATCAAGGAGCAGCCCAGCATGATTCAAAACACAGAACACCAGACCAGAATGCTGGTAGGGAACAGGTGGCGAATATATCCTCTCCCCAAGCAGTCCATTAGCCTGCCCTCCAGGACCTTTTGGTGGTGAATGTAGGTTGTTTTCTAGTGTGGAGCAGAGCAGTCCACATCAAAAGATCTCCAGATCCGATTGTAAACGCGCCAGGGGCAGGCAATGACTCCCGAAGAGAAGGCTTAGCCTCTACAACAGCACAGCCAACTTCAAGGAGCACAAAAAAATGACTTGATGACAAGACAAGACGTTTTAGTGGTGTCCATCGGAATGTGGAGTCAGCCACCGCCCCTTCCTCCATAGACCAGCCATAAGAACATTTTCTCTTGTCTGTGTGACAGAAAAGGAGGCGGATACCCCAATGTCTCCTTTTCTTAGGGCGTCAGCGGCACAACTCTCAGTCTTTCCTTCCAATGGCTGAAAGGCTGCCCCTTTTCCTCTCCCAACTTGGCCTCAATCCCCCGCTCTGCGCTTGGCACCGCTGTCTCTCCTCTCTATTCCCCCCTAACCTCTCTCCACCCTCAGTCCGCTGGACCTCTCTTCCCCTGTCCACCACCCCTTTTTTCTTCCCTCTCGGTTCCTTTCCCCTCAGCCATCCACCGCCCAGACCACGGTACCTTGAGCGTCACATCGCACAGCTTGCCCTGCCGCCGGATCTCCTCCATGACGCCGTAGCCACGGCTAGGCAACTCCGACACAGAGAAATGCACCAAGTCCTCCAGCT
Organism: Ondatra zibethicus; assembly: GCA_004026605.1. Classification (NCBI taxonomy): domain Eukaryota; kingdom Metazoa; phylum Chordata; class Mammalia; order Rodentia; family Cricetidae; genus Ondatra; species Ondatra zibethicus. The sequence goes on along the minus strand of PVIU01013289.1, from coordinate 33,176 downwards.
CCTCCGCGCCGTCCTCCACCATCTTCCCCGGCCGCCGCAACTGCGCAGGCCTGGCCGGTAGGCTTCACATTAACCAGGGAGGGGCAAGGGAGCACGCCGACGGCAGCTCGGAGCGCGAAGGAGAAAGCTCACGAGCCTGCGCGGCCACCGTACTGGCAAACTCTTCTGCACCGGAAGTCTCGCTGCCCCGCTTCCTGGTTCATACGCAGCCTTTTCCTCCAACCCCCACAACCTAAATCCCAGTTTCGCGTATACAGCTGCTTGAGCCTTTCAAGTTAATTGACTTCATCTCCGTCTTCTTTGTTCAGCCATGACTTTACCTGTGTCTTCAACGGAGGAATGTGGTCTTCGATTCGGCACCACCTTACAGTACTTCCGGAGTCTCTGGAAGCGTCCCGTTGCCATGGCGACTGTGTACACAGCCGGTCGGCTGGCTGTCCAGATTGTGAACAGAATTCCCTCAAGTCGCTGCAGTTATAGCGGTCGCTCTACTCGAGTGCCGCTGCCTCGCGAGGTGAGCAGTGGTCACGCGCCGGTGGGGCTAGGTAAAAGGGAAACCTGGTGAGGATATCCTGGCTGCTGGCAGGAGCTGGGTTCCGAACCCCTCTTGGCGCCTTTATTTGTAAAAACCGAGGAACCTCTAAAGAGCGTGTTATCGTTGTGCCCCTTTCAGCCTGATCGCAGTTTAGGGGAGCGTGGAGTTTCTGAACTAATGTTCTCTAGTCCCACGAGTCTCCACCGAGGTCTCACGATTCGCCCTAGACAAAGAGGGCGTGAGGTTGAGTGGCAGAGGTCGTTCAGACACTTCACTCCTCAGTTTTCGAACTGGAGAGACCTTCGGCATCATCACTTCGAGCCATTCGGGCCGCAGAGGAGGAAAACAATCCAGAGGGGCACGGGAATGGGGCCGATGCTCCCTGCCACACACACTTTAGAAAAGGATTCCGCTCACTGGGTGAGAAATAAGAGAAAGGCCGGTTTTGCCTGGATGCCAATTTTTTGGGTTCATCTCACGGTGTGATAGTAGGTGTTGTGGGTTTAGATGCTATTGTTTCTTGGGTAGTCTTTGTCCCTGATCTAAGTAAGAGCCTGGCAGATGGGGACCTCTAGTGCCTATCAGTCATCCCGTCAAATGGTCTTTTACCTCCTGTCAAGCCTTCATGGGTTATGGAAATTCTGCTCATTCCCAGGCCCAAAACAAATGAAGAACTCAGCGCATAGGTCTCCTAGTGGCTACTCAAATTCATTTTATCATGCCAGAAGTATCTAAGGATTGCGTTCAAAAATGACTGGGGTCATTCTGTGCAAAGTCCTGAGGGAAAGGTACACTACCTAATGGGGAGGGTGTGTCGAGACTAAACATGGCTTCTTGTACCTGGAAATCAGTGTTCCCTCAGGAAGCCTGCAGATTCAGGGGTTAGAGGTAGCGTGGGAGAAGAGTGACACTGTGTACCTTGGAACTTTCTCAGTAGTGACTGAAGATGGACCCACCTACGGAGCTTCAGTCACCCTCTGATTTCCAACCATGAGTATCACCACCAACCACCATTTCCTGAGCACCTGCTGTGTGCTGGGCACTGTTCTGGACCCTGTAGGGGGAATCACAAGAGATACAAGGCACAGTCCTTGTCCTCAAGCAGCTTGTAATTTGCTTTGGGAGCTGAAGCCCACATAAATGAAACGACATAAGAACGGTAACAAGCAGTATGTCAGTAAGTGCAAAATGGCATGTGGCTTTGATGTGCTTTTGAGTAGTAGGCTCACAGGAGGCGCATAGATCATCGGAAAGGCCCATTGCAGGTTGCGTGTGACTCCAGGAATGTTTGGTGGCATGAGCATCAAGAGAGCCTTGGGGACAACAGATGGCTGATCACTGCATGTGCATGTGCATGCTGGACATTTCAGGGCAGAAAAGGAGGAAAGCTGTGGGAAATTCCTTGAGCTGACCTGGAATTTGCTTCCAGAACTCCCTGGATTCTTTGCGATCCCTTCCAGAGATTATACTCAATGGCATTGGAATCTTCCTCGGCAGGAAGATGGGCTCTGTGGTTTGTGCTGGGGAGGGTTTCCCAGAACTGTAGATAATTGAGTAGAAAGTGCACCTCTCACCTGGAGGCGCTGTCCCAACCCTTGGGAAGCTAAGGCAAAAGGACTGTAGTTCAAGGCCAGCCTGGGCTACACTGTGACACACTATCTCAAGGAAAGCAGTTTATAAAATTGTGACCAACAAACCACTTCTCTCTACTCTTCAGTTTCTCAGTAATATAAGTCAAAGCAGAGCTGGAAATGAAACCTTCCCTTCTGTTTCCTTAGTCTGGGCCTCACATTAGAGCTATGTGGGAATTTTTTTTTTCCATAGAGCTCAGTTTTGCAGACAAAAATGTTCAACCAAGCCACATCTTGTTCTTTTCTTTTTCTTTCTTTTTTGTTGTTTGTTTGTATTTTAAGACAGGGTTTCTCTGTGTAACAGCTCTAACTATCCTGGAACTTGCTCTGCAGACCAGACTGGCCTTGAACTCACAGAGATCTGCCTGCCTCTGCCTCCCCAATGCTGGGATTAAAGGCGTGCGCCACCACCGCCCAGCACGTTCTTACCCCAATATTTTTCAGATTAATTTTCTAGCAACCAAAAAATTCTAAAAGTTCCAAGAGTGCTAGGAAAAGGCTCCCGTGAAATAGTAATTAAAGGATAGAGAAAATGCTCACATCGGAATAGGCAAATCTGGGAGTGTTGTCCTCGCTTACCTGGTTTGACAGCTGCTCTGCATATGATGGGTGATGCTTTCATTTTATCCACATTGTCAAAACTGGCAGCTGGCAGAGCAGCACCTTCAAGTTAATTTGTTTCTGTAGGATACATAACACCATGGTGATGGTGTAATTGTAAGAGGAAATGATCCCAAGCTGTGTTTAGAAATATGAACGCCACTAATACTTTTAAAGTCTAGAATAATTTTTGTTAGGTAGCACCTTTGCACATCTATTAGAAAAGTACATGTAAAATATTACTATTACTTATTTAATATGCTTTTAATATTTTTATAGTTTACTAAATGTGTGTGTGTGTATGCATGCATGTGTGTACCCGCACGAGTGCCCATATGTGCCAAAGAACATGTGTGGAAGTCAGAGGATAGCTTGGAGTAACTGGGTCTTTTCTTCCACCATGTAAGCCCTGGGGGTCAAACTCAGATCATCAAGTTTGGTGGCAGGTGCCTTTACCCATGCCATCTTGTTGGCCCGTTTATTCCTTTTTCATGTGTTTGTTTGACCCAGAGTCTTACTATGTAGCTTCGGCTGGCCTGAAACTTGATATGTAGACCAAGCTGGTCTCAAACTCACAGAACCTCTTGCCTCTGCCTTCAGAGTGCTGGGATTAAAGGCGTGGGCCACACAACATTTGGTGCCTTATATGATTTTTATGAGTATTAGAAAAGATTGTTTCACATGATGTTTTTCTGTAAAGGTTTTTTTTTAAAAAAATCATTAAACATCCCTCCAGTTTGTTAGGAGACTGAATCGACTTCCTTTGTCTGACATTTCCCTAACTTTCCATAAATTCAGCCAATTCTTTTGCTGATAAATGCTTGTTTTTCCTTTTCCCCTATCTTCTTCTTCCCTGTCTCCTCCCTCAATAAAAGTGCAGGTTACTTGGGGGAAGATATTTTGTTCCTTCTTGAACGGCCCAACCCTGAATGGGCAATTAGAGGAAAGTGCAGCCTACTTCCTGCTGTGTGGACCTTTTCTGTATTTAAATTTTGTTTTATACATTGTGCAATAGTAGTTACAAATGGTGTTGGGGTTTTATGTTTGTTTGACACAGGGTGTTGTTTACCCCAGACTGGCCTGGAACTCTCTACATAACTGAGAATGACCTTGAACTAATGATCTTCAGGCCTCCACTTCCCAAGTGCTGCGATTTTAGGCAGACACCACAGACCACCTTAGTGGCCTGCCCCCACCCCTGACTTAGGAAGGGCCTGTCTTAGGGCTCTGAGATGTCTCACTGGATAAAGTCCTTGCCGCTTCAAGCATGAAGACCTGAGATTGCATCCATAACTCCCACATAAAAGCTGCTCGCTGGAGCTGAGAAACATGTGCATCTTTTGGGCTTCCTGGCCAAAAAGCATAGCCAAAATGGTGAGCTCCAGGTACAGTGATACCCTGCTTTAGCATATAAGGTGGAAACCAATAACGCAGACATCCTGTTTCCACTCTACTTGTACACACACTCACAGGTAAGGATACATGCACACATGTACACACACACATGCGTGTGCACACACATATAGAGTGCTTCAGCTTAAAACTGTACTGTGTCAATTTTCCTAATAATCAAATTATTTAGTATATTTTTATAGGCTTTTCTTGACTTTTTAGTGTAAATTAGCCAGACTTAACAAAATAGATGATTTTTATAAGTAGATTTCACTTACCTTTCCTTAGAGTCTTAGGATTTTGTGTCATTCTAGTCCTCTATCATCTCTATATAGCATGAAACACTTGAAAAAGTGACCAAGTTTTCAGTCCCCCTTAAAGTCATAACAGTTAACTGGGCACCACAGTATCCACCTGTAATACAGCAGCTGAGAAGTGAAGACAGAAGGCTAAGGAGTTAAAGGCTAGCCTTGGGCCAGTGAGATGCTCATGAGTAAAGGAATACTACTGGTCTTCCATGTCTGCTGATCTGCTTTTCCTCCTTGGAACCCATGTGTTCTGACTTCCACACACTTAGTTAAATTAATTAAATTAATTTTAATTTAAAATTTAATTTTAATTTTAAAAATAAATAAATTAATTTTAAAAGACCAGACATGAGTCTTGGTCTCAAGACAAAACAAAATTAGCTGAATTATCAATTCCATTCAGTCACTTCTTTGCTTCTCCACTGTGGGACGTTAGTGCAGCAGTCCCATAGGTGACATCTCTTTTAACTAGCATTTGGATTTTACTTGACTTTTAGTTTCTGTGACCACAAGGTCTTGTCTGTTTTGAGACAACTCTTTTTGTTTGTTTGTTTGTTTTTTTGTTTTCTCGAGGCAGGGTTTCTCTGTGGCTTTGGAGCCCGTCCTGGAACTAGCTCTTATAGACCAGGCTGGCCTCGAACTCACAGAGATCCGCCTGCCTCTGCCTCCTGAGTGCTGGGATTAAAGGCGTGCGCCACCACTGCCCGGCTGAGAAAGACTATTTGATTATGGACTAGATCAAGAACACTTAATGAGGGGCTTGAGAGATGATTCAGTAGTTAAGGTGCTTATTGCTCCTTCCAGCACCCATGTCAGGCAGCTCATTACTGCCTGTAACTCCAGCTCCAGATCATCAGACACACTCTTCTGGCCTCCAAGGGTCCTTGCACACATATGACATATACTCACATAGACATACATGAATAAAAACAAAAAGAAAAGAATATTTATTCTAGGGCTAGCAAGATGGCTCAACAAGTAAAGTGCTTGCCTTGGAATCCTGAGGACACAAGTCTGATCCTGGAACCCACATGGTGGAAGGAGAGAACTGACTCCATTGTCCTTTGACCATGGCCACATGCTAAGTCAGTTGTCTCTCATCCCTAATAATATATACATATATATGTGCACATATATATGTATATATATTGAAAGATACTTTATCTATTCTGAAGTTAGTCTGATGGAGACAGAGGCATGAAAGAAAACCTTTTTTTTTTCCCGTGGGTATGTCTTTGGAAGAAAGAAAACCTCTTAATGAAGAGAAGGCAACTGACTTTAATGTGTTCCAAGCAAGTATGTCAGGAGAAAATAGAGTAAATGAAGCAAAGCATAAATGGGTTCATCTTAGATATAGGACATTTCTAGAAACAGCAGCTAAAACCAGGCCACTAAGGGAGCATTCTTTTTGCTTTGGATTTCAGTCTCTTTGGAGTCGAGGTGGAAAATGGCAAAGCAGCCTATAAAACGGGGGGCCCATGTACTTGGTGGGTGGTGATGGTGGGTTGCAGCTGGTCTCTTGTAGCCCATGCTGTCCTCCAGTTCACAATGGAGCTGAGGCTGGCCTTGAACTCTGATCCACTGACCTTCACTTACCAAGTATTAGGGTTACATGTGTGCACCACCATGCCAGGCGTTTATTACAATCTTGACAAATGACTTCTCCCTTCTAGTTGGTATTTGATGATGGCTGCTAAATCCGTTGTTGTTCTCTTCTCTCTAGCTAGAATGGGTACTAGGAAAAAGGTTCAAGCGTTTGTCCGTGTCAAGCCTACTGATGACTTTGCCTACGAAATGATCAAATACGGAGATGACAACAAAGTAAGTGCGATGTGTTTGCTTTCACTTGTCCGGTCCTTCCTTCCCCAGCTCAGTATGACCTTGTTTCCCAGCAGCCATTTAAGGATCAAACAGAGAGACTGGAGAGATGGCTCCATGGGGAGAGATGCCTGCCTGCCACCAAGTATGAGGACCTGAGTTCTCCTCCCTGGATCCACAAAGTGGAAAGAGAATCAACTCCTCAAAGTTGTCCTCCAGATTCCACACACATGCTGTTGTATGCACGTTCACACACACACACACACACACACACACACACACACACACACACACACACGCTACAGCACAAATGTGGATGTCAGAGAGCAAGTTGCAGGACTATAGAGTAGATTCTTTCCTTCCACCACATGGGTCCTGGGGAACCAAACTCAGGTTGTCAGGCTTGGTGGCAGGCACCTTTCCTCACTGAGTCATCTTGCCAGCCTTCAGTCAGACCTTTTTTAAACGGATAGTTCAAGAACAAGTTGCTCAGGTCTTGAAAGTCCTGGTAGTCAGAAAAGACCTCAAGGACCCTGGATAATGTGCTTCATGGGCATGATTTCAACACACAAGAGAAGCAGAGAGCAGGAAACTTGTGAGGCAACATTTAATATGTGGTGATGTTTGCTTGTTTTGATTTTTTTCTGTAGACAGGGTCTCATGTAACCCAGCTGGCCATTTAACAGAGAATGACTTGGAACTCATGATCCTTTTGCTTCTCCTCCCCAAGTTCTAGGATGATAGGCACACATCATCACACCTGGTGGCCCCATCTGCCTTGGCCGTAGTTTTGTTCTTCTCTAGGTGGCTAGGTCTTGGAGCCTGGGTTCTAGCAGCCAGTAGGAGATTTCAGTGAGAGTCCCCATCAAGAGCTTGGAGTTAGCTGACATGGTGCTATACTGTGAACAATTGAGAGACTGAAAGGAAAAATCCAAATACCTAAATTCAAAGTGAGCCTTTGTATCACAAAAAATGTCTTTAAAAATGCTTGGGAACTTACTGGGAATTGGTTGAAGGTACATCTGAAAGTCTGCACGGTGGCTACGCCTTAACATGCTGCTATTTCAGCCAACAATTGCAACTCCTCAGTTGCCAGTCTGCTTCTCGAGCAGTGGCCTGGAGCAGTGGGAATCCTGTTCCCGTGGCCACCTGCTCTGTTCCAGCTGCTAAAGGTAGCTAAATCTCTGTCATTCTATTTATAAATAAGACTCAAAATTCAAAGACTGGGGTAAAAACCTGCTACATCAGAGAGGCGACCCAGCAATTAGCTAACCTTCCCTCCTTGCTGGTGTCTCCCAAAGACCCATGCTTCGGTTTCCCCAAACCAGAAAAGGCATCACTACTCCAAACCCCACCCTGCTACTTCCGGTGTCTCTCTATCACCCTCGGATGCCCTCAGGGGCTCTATGATCACTTTCTGTCAACAGGTTGCAAACACAGCCTCCTGACCCAAGGTTAATTATTTTTTTATTTATTATGTATACAGTATTCTCAGTATGCTGTTTGCATGTATGCCTGCAGGCCAGAAGAGGGCACCAGATCTCATTACAGATGGTTGTGAGCCACTATGTGGTTGCTGGGAATTGAACTCAGGACCTTTGGAAGAGCAGGCAGTGCTCTTAACCACTGAGCCATCTCTCCAGCCCCCCAAGGTTAACTTTATTTAATTAACACAAATGCAAACTTGGGGTTCACAGTGTGATCAAATATCCCCCAACATGCAATTTACATTAACACAAGTGACTAACTATGTTGGAAAAGTTCAGAGACTTATGTGCCCATTTCATCATTACTCCCAGTGATTCACAACTGTTTGTGAAGTAAACCCTGAACATAGTACAGAGGGTAGAGGGCTCCACCACCTGTGGCCACACAGAGGGAGGATAGAGGGCGTCACCACCTGTGGCCACACAGACAGAGGATAGAAGGTGTCACCACCTGTGGCCACATAGACAGAGCCTGAGCAGGGCCATTGTTTCCAATTTCACTGCTACTCTTGCCTAATTCAAAACTTCTATACTTATGGGATGTAGCTAAGTCTGACTTAATTAGAACCTGATAAATTGAGACTGGAGAGATGGCTCTGTAGTTAAGAGCACTGGCTGCTCTTGCAGAGGACTTGGGCTTCATTCTCAGTACCCACATGAGAGTTCACAGCTGTATGTAACTGGTTCAGGGGATCTGACACCTTTTCCTAAACTCTGCAGGTACCAGGCACACATATGATAGACATACAAACATTTACATGAAATATTCACACATGTAAAATAAATCTTAAAAACTTTTTAAAAATTTCACATCCTTTGTTTTCTCTCTCAGCCCTCAGTTAGCAGTGATTATGTATCTATTTATTTGATACAATCTCCCTGTGTAGCCCTGGCTGTCCTGGAACTCTATGTAGACCAGACCGACTTTGAACTCACAGAGATCCACCTGCCTCTGTTTTCTGAGAGCTATCAGAGATCTTTTTACAAAGGTTTCCTAAAAATAACTCCAACTGCCTCTTCTTTGACGTTTCTCACTATATAGACCGTCCTGAAACTCCAGCTCTTCCTGACTCAGCCTTCCGACAGCTGGGATTTCAGGTGTGTATCATCCACACCTGGCTTCTCCCTGTCTCTTTCCCTAGAGCATTGATATTCACTTGAAAAAAGACAGTCGGAGAGGAGTTGTCAATAACCAGCAGACAGACTGGTCATTCAAGCTGGATGGAGTTCTTCACGATGCCTCCCAGGACTTGGTTTATGAAACAGTCGCCAGGGATGCAGTTTCTCAAGCCCTTGATGGATACAATGGTAATTTAATCAGTTGTCGTTTTATCTAGGACTCTGGGGAGACCCTCCTGGAGGAAAAGGTACAAGAGATACTTTATTCTGAATAAAATAAAACCTAAGACCTTTGCCTACTAATATTATAAGCTTGTCAGCCTATGGTCTAGTGGTAGAGCATCTATTTACTTTGTAACATTGTACGCATGGTTCTATCCAGTCTCTTACCTTTGTTGGATTGTTAGAAGACCCTGATTTTTCATGGTTCTTAGTCTTGTTTCAAATCTCTCAAACATTGGGGTTTTGGGAGGGGGCCCTAATCTCAGTCTCAATCTCACTATGTAGCCCTGTCTGGCCTAGAACTCACTGTGTAGACCAGGCTGGCCTCAAACTCACTTACCTCTCTACCTCTGCCTCCTAAGTGCTGGTATTAAAGATATGAGCAACCATGCCTAGCCTAAAAATAACTTTATTGGGAATTTTTAAAATTACATTTATTTATTTTATTTTACACCTCAACCAGTTTCCCCTCCCTCCTCTCCTCCCTTTCTGTCCCCAACCTCCTTTCTGTGCCTCCCTCCCTCCATCCACTCCTTTGTTTCTGTTCTGAAAGGGGCAGGCTTTCCATGGGGATGAACAAAGCATAGCATATAAGTTTTGATAGGACTAAGCGCCTCCCCTTGTATTCAGGCTGAGCAAGACAGTCCAGTATGAGGAACAGGTTCCCCAAAGCCAGTCAAATAGTTAGGGACCCCTACTCCCACTGTTAGGAGTCCCACAAGTAGATCAATCTACACAACTATCACATATATGTAGGTCAGTATCATGCAAGCTCCCTGGTTGTTGGTTCAGACTCTGTGAACTCCTATGAGCCCAGGTTAGTTGTTATTGTGGGTTTTCTTGTGGTGTCCTTGACCCCTCTGGCGCCTACAGTCCATCCTCCCTCTCTTCAGCAGGATTCCCCTAGCTTGGCCTAATGTTTGTGGATCTGTGCATATGTTTCCATCAGTTACTGGATGAAGGCTCACTGATAACAATTGCGGGTATACTCATAAATCTATGAGTATAGCAGAATATTGTTCAGCATCATTACATTGACATTTTCCCCCTCCAGTCACGTTTGGTTCTGATACAAGTCTCTGGGCCATCCAGCCTCTGGGTCCTGGCACTCCATGCAGTGACAGGGGTGGGCTCACTTTCATGGCATAGGTCTAAGGCTGAACCAGTCATTGGTTGGCCACTGCCACATCTCTCTGCAACCCCCGTACATCCCATTCACAGGACAGACTGTAGGTCATAGGTTGTGTGGCTAGGTTGATGTCCCAATCCCTCCACTGGAAGTCTCACCTGATCACAGGAGATGGCCAGTTCATCTACATATCCACTACTGCCAGGAGTCCTAGCTGGGGTCATCGTTGTAGGTTCCTGGGAGTTTCCCTTGCACCAGGTTTCTACCTGACCCTGAAATGTCCCCTCCTTTCCAGTCATCTCTAGTTTTTTTTTATGAACTTATTTGGTCAAAGACTATTTTAAAGTTTTTATATTCAAACTCAGAGATCTGCCTGCTTCTGCGTCCCATATGCTGGGATTAAAGGTGTGTGACATCACCACTTAGTTTGGGTTTTGTTGTTGTTGTTGTTTGGTTTTTGGTTTTTGAGACAAGATCTCATTGTGTAGCCTTAGGCTATCTTTGAACTCACTGCCTATACCAGGCTGACCTCATACTCACATATCTGAATGCTCAGCCTCCCGAGTGCTGGAATAAAGTAGGTTTTTAAACAGGGCTTTGCTCTATATCCCAGTCAGGCCTTGACCTTGTACCAGTTTTCCTGCCTCTGCTTCCCCAGTCCTATGATTACAATACAAGCCTGTGCCATTACATATGTTTTGTTTTGTTTGTTTTTGAATCTTTATAAAAGTTAATGGGGCTAGAGAAATAGCTCCTCAGTTAGGAGCACTGACTGCTTGCTCCTGACCCAGGTTCAATTTCCAGCTCCCACAAGGCAGCTCACAACCTTCTATAACTCCAGTTCCAAGGGGATCCAACACCTTCTTCTGGCCTCTTTGGGACCAGGCACTCACAGGATCTACAGACAGACATACATGCAGGCAAAAAAAAACCCATTCATTTAAAAATAAATCAAAACAAAACAAAAAGCCCAGCACCTTGAGAGCACTTTGATGTAATAGCAAATTCATGTAATTGCAGCACTTGGAAGTAGAGGCAGTAGGATCAGGAGTTCAAAGTCATCCTCAGCTACTACCAGTGAGGTGCTAGCCTCAGCTACATGTGGCCCTATCTAAAAATTTTAAAAAAACTTAAAAAATAAAAATAAAGTTGCAGCTTACAGACTTTGCCATCTGGTGGCCACTGATTAGATTGATCTCTATTTTGCAAGGGTTTATTGCTGGTTGGTTGCTTGGTAGGCAGCATAAAAACCAAATATTGCTGGTGGGAATGCAAGCTGATACAACCCCTATGGATGTCAGTGTGGCGATTTCTCAGAAAATTAGGAAACAACCTTCCTCAAGACCCAGTAATACCACTTTTGGGTATATATCCAAAGGATGCTCAATCGTGCCACAAGGACATGTGCTCAACTATGTTCATAGCAGCTTTGTTTGTCATAGCCAGAAACTGGAAACAACCTAAATGCCCCTCGATCGA
>PVIU01013289.1:0-21356 GCA_004026605.1 Ondatra zibethicus | reverse complement strand
GAGAATTTAGACAACAATACGGACACTAAGAGAGACTTACATAGATCTAATCTACATGGGAAGTAGAAAGTATAAAAAGACAAGATCTCCTGAATAAATTGGGAGCATAGGGACCTTGGGGGGAGGATTGAAGGACGGAGGGGAGTGGCAGGGAGGGGAGCAGAGAAAAATGTAGAGCTCAATAAATATCATGGGGAAAAATAAATAAATAAATAAATAAACCTTTAAAAAAACAAATATTAAGCACATGTTCTATTGCTATACATAGCTCCGAAAGTTTTAGATTTTCTATAGGAATGTCCATAAAGAGAGCCAGGCATGGTTGTGCATGCTTATTAATTCCAGCACTTGGGAGGTAGAGACAGGATGATTAGGAATTTGAGAACAGTTTGAATTAGATAGCCAGACTCAGTTTTGTGAGGAAAATCCAGTGAGTCTTGAGGTGACAGCATTGCAATATATTATTCATGTGAAAAATAGGCGTGGTTCTCACTGACCAATGATATTTTCATGATTCCCTGAGAGGCTGTAGCCTGGAGGTAAAGATGGGGGGATTAAGAACTAAGAAGCTTAATAGTCAGATACTTGGTGCTACAGAACTACAGATGGGCTCGGAATGCCAGCTGAATGACTTCCGGTTCACTGGCAATGGGCTCACTGCTAACTGTTTCTGGGTCCAACTCAGATGCTGAATTGGGGCCACTCATTTAAAACCTACCTCCAGTCCCAGCACCCAAGGTCACAATGGTTTGCATCCCAGAGCCTAGTATAATGATGATGTAAAAAGTGCAAAGGGAAGTCTTGCCAGGATAGGCAGCTGGGCATAGGTCATGGCCTAGTCATGGTGATCCGTTTCTGGACATGGCATGGGACTAACTAGGAGCCTTGTAGTCTATTAAAAATTCTCTTAGCAAGGTGTAGGGTCACAGGCTGGCTATCCCAGTACTTGGGCAGTAGAAGCAGGCAGATTAGGAGTTCAAGTCATTCTTGGCTACATAGCTTGATGCCAACAAACAGATCAACAAAAAAGCTCACCCCTCTTATTCCGTCTCTTTCTGGAAACTTGTCTCTGTGGGTGTCTCCTGCTAGCTCTCAGACCCATGCAGTTCATGGCCTGGAGAAGGACTGAAGTCTAATCTCGGCTCCCACCTATTCTCTTCAAGAAGAGTTCCAGCCGCAGCGCCCTCTAACCCTAGGACCAGGTCATCTGGGAAGAGAAGACTGTAGAGCTCTGTGTAGATCACAGGTTGAGGGCACATGTTCATCTTCTGACTGTTTATGTCCCTGTTCTCTGTGTGCGTGCCCTCTTCCAGTCCTGATGTCTTTGGATGTTTCTACTAGCTACCTTCACTTCATCAAGAGTTGTCCATGAAGTGACTTTGTCTGAAGGTCACTCAGACATATTTTGAAATGTTTTCAGGTACCATCATGTGTTATGGGCAGACAGGAGCCGGCAAGACATACACCATGACGGGGGCAACTGAGAATTACAAGCACCGGGGTATTCTCCCTCGTGCCCTACAGCAGGTAGAGAATGGGCCCCTGGTTGGGATGCCACACAGCTACCCTCTACTCTCCAGGTTGGTTACTAGAGACAGTGGGCTCAGCCTTCAAGGGTACTATAACTAGCACTGGTTCAAGAGACAGGATGCTATGACTGGGCTTGGGGTAGAGTCAGAGTCCCAAGAAAACCAGGGCTTTGATTTCCAGACAGACTCTCCCTGACTTATTAAGCCTGTGTCCTTATTTGTGAAGGAGAGAACAGCCATGCTAATCAGGCTCCCGCCGCTCCCATGTCTGTGATCCTGTAATTAGGGATTTGGAGGGCCTAATCATGCTTGTTGCTGGCTTTAATGAAGGGGAGCAGCTCTTTTCGAGCTTGTGTATTATCTTGCTGTAGCTTCTTCCATTCAGTAGCTCCTGAAGGAAGAAGGACAAGAAGCAGGGCATGACTGAGCCTTTAGGACAGTGGCAGCCATGATTCTTAGATTAAAGCAGAAGCCTGGGCAGAAGGGCCTTCCCTTGGGACCTGCTAGCCCAGGTGTTGTGAGGATGCAGAGGCCTTCCTCCCGCTGGGCTGGCATGGTTGTCCATGCCTTTCATCCCAGCACTTGGGAGGAGGCAGAAGCAGTTGGATCTCTGAGTTCAAGGCCAGACTGATCTACAGAGGAAGTTCCAGGACAGCCAGGGCTACACAGAGAAACCCTGTCTCTGGGGTGGGGGAGCCTTTCTTATAAACCCCACATGCTCGTTTTTCTGAAGTAATATTCTTACTATCCCATTGTCAAAGTTTCAATATCTAAAGGCTGATGGTGTAGCTCACTTGGTAAAGAGCCTGCCTTACATGCACAAAGCCCTGGATTTGAGCCCCAGCACTGAAGGACCAAAAAGGCATAGCATGTGTTTGTAATCAGGAAATGAAGGCAAGAGGATCAGAAGTCCGAGGTCATCTTTGGTTACACTGATAATTCCTGAGAAATTTGGGTTACATGAGACCCTATCTCAAAACAAACAGCACACTTCAACATCTCTAGCTGGGCATGATGGGTCATACTTATAATTCCAGTACTTGAGAAGACTGAAGCAGGAAGCTGGTGAGTTAGATAATTAACTGGGCTACATTTTGAATTCCAGTCAGCCTGGGACACAGTGTGGAAGCCTGCCTCAAAAAGCAACCAAAACAATAGAACCGGAAGTCGATAGTCTTATACAGTAGGCTGACAACACTAGGTGTTGATGGCGACCGCCATCGTGACATCAGCCTGTGAACCTCTTCAAGACAAGAGTGGTGCTACACTCCTCATGTTCTCTCCTAGGAAAGATGTGGGCTGACATTAACTAGCTGGCTGTTGGAGTTCTACTCTTAGTGGCTGTGGTCAAATTTCCATCTAGGTTTTTAGGATGATTGAAGAGCACCCCACACATGCCATCACTGTGCGTGTTTCCTACTTGGAAATCTATAACGAGAACCTGTTTGACCTCCTGTCGACGCTACCCTACGTTGGACCCTCAGTCACACCAATGACCATTATGGAAAATCCTCAAGGGGTCTTCATTAAGGGCTTGTCGGTCCATCTCACAAGTCAAGAGGAGGATGCATTCAGCCTTCTCTTTGAGGTGAAGTAATCACAGAGTCCCTTCCCTCCCTTGCTCCCCCTCTCCCTTCCCCTTCCTTATCTTACACTTCCCTACTTCCTTCATATTTTTATTTACATTGATAATCAGAATGAAAATTCATATGTGTTTATTTAGAAATCTTAGTGTTGAGTAAGAAGAACCAAAATTCATAAAATGTTTTTCATTCAAAGCAACAAAAACATATATTTTAGATTGTGTCCTTCTGGTTTTTTCTTTCTGTGAGGTTGTTTGTTTGTGGTGCTGGAGGTTGAGTTAAGGGTTTTATACATGCTAGAAAAGTCCTCTGTTACTGAACTATATTTCTAACCCCCTTTTACTTTTGAAAACATTTTAATTTTTAATTATATGTATTCTTGTGTGTGTGTGTGTGTGTGTGTGTGTGTGTGTGTGTGTGTGTGTGTGCAAAGACCAGGAGACTGCATCGGGTTCTCTGAAGCTGACTTACAGGTGGTTATGAGCTTCCTCATGTGAATTCTGGGAACTGAATTTGGGCCTTCCTACAAGAATAATGCTCACTCTTAACTGCTGAGCCATCTCTCCGGCTTCTCCTATGTACTTCTTTATTTTAAGACAGATTCTTAAATTGCCCAGGCTAAGCCAATTGTAATGGTACATTCCTGTAATGCCAGCATTTGGGAGGCTAAGGCAGGAAGATGGCTGAATTTAAGGCCAGTCTGGGCTACATAGTGAGACTTCATCTAAAAAAAACACAAAAATCAAAAAAAAAAAAACCCAAAAAACAAAGATGCCGCCAGACAGTGATGGCACATGACTTTAATCCCAGCACTCAGGAGGCAGAGGCAGGTGGATCTCTGTGAGTTTGAGGCCAGCCTGGTCTACAAGAGCTAGTTCCAGGACAGGCTCCAAAGCTACAGATAAACCCTGTCTTGAAAAAACAAAACAACCCCAAAAAACAAACAAACAAAAACCCAAAGAGGTCAAGGCTGGCTATGATGTCACTCTGCAACCCAGGTAGGCTTTGAACTTGTGACCCTCCTACCTTCACCTCTTGAGTAGCTGGTGTTATAGATCTGCACCATCATGCCTGGCCTTACATAGCTGAACTTAGTCTGTTCTTTTTCTCTCACCCTCTTAGCAGTGCTGAGGACCAAACTTGTTAGGCAAGTTTAGTGTTCTGGAAGTCCAGCTCCCAAGCCACTATCCAGGGTAACTCAGAAGACTTCTCAGGAGCAAGGATTGAAAGATTTCTGTAATAACTTTACATATGGTCTGAGGGTCATATGGATTTGGGAAACAGAGGCAGATGTATCTTCATGAGTTCAAAGCTATCCTGGGCTACACAAGATAAATACAGAAACAGATCCTGGTGGTGGTGGCTCACACCTTTAATCCCAACACTTGAGGCGGAGGAAGGCAGATCTCTGTGAGTTTGAGGCCAGCCTGGTCTACAAGAGTTAGTTCAAGGACAGGCCCCAAAGCTACAGAGAAACCCTGTCTCAGAAAAAAAAAATCCCGGCACTAAAGGGGAATATAAAATGGGAGGAGACAGAGGTTCAAGTTCTGCAACTGCCCAGTCTTGGTAGGGGTAAGACTTTTCTAGTGGCTTGGCTGTTTTGCTTTTCTATCTTCAGCTTGAACCGTAATATCTGTCTCTGGGCTTTTGTTACTCATGCTCCACATAACCATCATGCCTCTATTGTACCAGAGGCCTGGCAGGTCAGTACTGTAGCATTCAGGGTTCAGCACTGGGTAAGACCATTGATGACCTCCACCCGCCACCAACTTGCATAACACCTTTTTGAACAAGGCACTTCCTTTATATCTATGAGTATTTTGCCTGCATGAATGTATGTGTGCTGTAACTGGAGGTTTGTCTCTCACCTGCCAGTTCCTGAATAACCACCCTGAGACTTAATATTAATTACAAACTATTTGGCCTATCAGCTCAGGCTTATTATTAACTAGCTGTTATATCTTAAATTAACCCATTTCTCTTAGTCTGTATTTTACTATGAGGCTTGTGGCTTATTACTTCACATCTTGCTTCTCCAGTAGCTGCTGGCATCTTCCGGACTCTGCCTTCTTTCTCCCTGTATCTGTTTGGATTTCCTGCCTAGCCTTATTCTGCCCTGCCATAGGCCAAAGCAGTTTCTTTATTAACCAATGGTAATAAAACATATTCACAGCATACAGAAGGGCATCCCACTTACTTGCAAGACCCACTGAAGTCAGAAGGCGGCACTGGATCCCTGAAACTGTAGTTAGAGACAGACCGCTATATGGGTGCTGGGGATCGAACCTGCGATTTCTGGAAGAGCAGCAAGTGCTCTTAACTACTGAGCCATCTCTCCAACCCCTATCTTGCTTCTCACTGTGTCTCACTTTTCAGAAAACACCAGTTTGTACACTTCACCCCAAATATCGGGTGGTGAAAGTATAGGACCAAACTCCAGTTTGTTTCCCTTTTATTAGCTTTCAAAAGACATTTTTCCAGAAGGCCCAACTGATCATAGTGGTATGAGTGTTAGAAAATTACTCAGGTATTTCAGTTTTCGAAATGCTGCATATAATTTCCTCTTCAGGGAGAGACCAACAGGATCATCGCTTCCCACACAATGAACAAAAATTCATCCAGGTCACACTGCATTTTCACCATCTACATGGAGGTAGGTGCACATTCTTTGTTCAGAATGAGGACTGGTGACTCTTGGGACTGGTGACTGGACACTGCCCAGCCAGAAACTCCTCCCGCTGCATTCTGAATTCTGTTTGGATGTTTTTGTAGGCCCACTCTCGGACCTTATCAGATGAAAAGTATATCACTTCCAAAATCAACTTAGTAGATCTGGCTGGCTCAGAGAGGCTGGGGAAGACAGGGGTAAGTGAGGGTTGTGGGTACCCTGTCAGCAAGCCATGGACCTTGTGGCATAAAGCCTGTGTTTGCACCTCCCAGGCCTGTGGCATAGAACCCATGTATGCATCTCCCACACTGAATGCTTGGGAACAGCCAGGTGAAGTAGTATGCAGTAAAGGGTCACTGGAGGGAGAGTAGCAGCTGCCGGGCACAGTTCATACTCTACAGGGCTTTTCTAAACGGTTCATGACACGACTCCCCTTAATCTAGTGTCTGTGTTGGAAATAAACCCGAGTTCAGGACCTCACCGACATCACACAAAATGAAAGTAAACTGGCAAGTAAGCTTTTACTTTTGCCAAAGGGTACACTGCTTCCTTCAGGTAACAAGTATTCCCAGCGAAAAATACAATAGGTCTTTTTCCTAACACAAGAGCGCTGTGTCATTTCTCCATTGGGTGGGGGCTGACCTCACAGACTTTGGTGACTGGCTAGTTTTGAAAAGTGGCACAAAGGAATTGGGGTAAAGTGCGACCTCTCTGGATCATCACATTTTGGAAATACAGCAGGGTTTTTGCATAAACAAACAGTTTTTACACGGTAGGGAGATGCAGGAACACCATAAAGGTTTCGTTCCTGTGAACATTCTTTGGATGGGAACAATTTGGGTTCCTTGTAATTATCCCTCCCCTACTTTCAGTATTGCTCAGCAAATGCTCCACACTGGTATGATGTTTCTCTGTGTTTAGAGAGGAATATTCACAAGCATGTTTAATTTCAAGCATATTTTTCCAAAAGTATTTCAACACAAAAGTTCATGAGAGTATTTTGAGGAGCATTTGCATGTGTGTGTATTACTATATTTGTGTAAATATTATACTTGCTCAAGTATTCCATGTACTTTTGTATTTGCATCAGGGTGCACCTTGGAATGAGTATCATGTGAATATTCATGTATATATTCTTTTGGTCTATTTTCTTGTTTTTCAAGACAGGGTTTCTCTGTGTAGCCCTGGCTGTCCTGGAACTCCATATGTAGACCAGGCTGGCCTCGAACTCAGAGATCTGTCTGCCTCTTCCTCTTCAGTGATGGGATTAAAGGCGCATACTACCTCTGCCCAACTTGAGTGTATGTATTCTTGTTTGCATCAACCTTCATGTGAATGTTCCTGTGAGTTTCTTGTAGTTTGGTTGGTTGGTTGAGTTTTTAAGACAGGATCATGTTACAGTAGACCAGGCTGACCTCAAACTCACAGGGATTCTCCTGTCTCTGCCTCCCAAGTGCTGGGATTAAAGGTGTGTGCCACTTCTGCACGGCTCCCTGTGAGTTTTACTATTACAGTTATCAGTAGCCAAGATGGAAAACACTCCCAACTTGGAGGAAAAGGTCCTGGCTCTGGGAAAGAGGCCCCAGCCTGACTGTAGACTTTTGTATCTCTGTAAACTAGGAAGGGTAGACAATTTTAATAGGGTAGCCCCCCTCTTCTGTCTAGAGTGACCCGGACATTTTGTTTGTAGTCAGAAGGTAGAGTCCTAAAGGAAGCCACCTACATCAACAAGTCGCTGTCGTTCCTGGAGCAGGCCATCATTGCCCTTGGGGACCAGAAGCGGGACCACATTCCTTTCCGGCAGTGCAAGCTCACCCATGCCCTGAAAGACTCATTAGGTAAGGGTATGGTCAGAAAGGAGGGTCTTGTCCTGGGAAAGACTACGCTGGCCTTATCTGCCCTTAAGGATCAGAGAATCACTTTGCCCCAGGTTGAAGTTACTTGCTGCTCTTCAGGAATGATGCCAGTCAGACACACAGGCGAGCCTTCTTGCACTCTTGCTGTTCGTGCCTTAGAATCTCTATTCAAACTTTTGCCTCTGTTGGGAACATTTTCTCTTTCCCCCTTGTTCCTGAACTGTTTGGCAGAGACCTGTGTGGTCTTGGAGACTCAGGAGAAGGGCCTCTCCCATCATTTCCCTCTTTTCCTTTATTTCTTCCTGAACACAACAGTGGGAGCCATCTTTTCGCCCCCACTTGTCCAGGGCTTTGTGTTGGGCCTAATGACACAGTCATTGGATTCTGGTTATGATTCCTGTGATGTCATGAGAAAGGTCCTAACTTGTACCTTCCCTCCTGAGCTTTCTCCAGTTTCCTAAGTTGTCATTCTCTCCTGATTCCTTCTGTGTACATCTTATGGTCTCGCTTCATCCCTACCTCTCTGTCTCTTGCCTCCTAGCCTCAGGCAGACTAGGGTTGCCTCCTCTGCCTCTAAGCCAGCATGGACTGTTAAAACAAAGTACCAAAAATTGGAAGGCTTAGATGACAGACTGTTTCTTATAGTTATATTGGCCAAGTCAAGATCAAGGTGCCAATAGATTCCATTCCTGGCTTGCAGCTGGCCACTTCTTGTAGAAAGAATGATGTGTTTTTGTTGTTTTTTTTTTTTATCTTATAAAGACAGTAGCCCCATCATAGGAGCTGCACATGAAAGCCCTCACTTCATCTAAATGTAATTGCCTCTCAAAGGCCCCCTCCAGATACATCAGACTGGGTATTTGCAGTTGGAATTTCAGGGGTTATGAGTATTGTAGGGATACAAACATTGAGTCCATAACAGAACCCTATCAACCCTAAGTGGGTCTTGTGTCATAAGGCATACATAATTGTAGACTTTCCTGTGTTTTGCTTTCTGCAGGGGGAAACTGCAATATGGTCCTTGTGACAAACATCTATGGAGAAGCTGCCCAGTTAGAAGAAACGGTATGTAGAGACAACCAATGCAACCAGGTTGCTGGGCATGGGGGAGGGGGAGGGAGAAAGGGGTGGAAGTGGGGGCGGAATAAGGCTGACTCTAGACTGGCTCAGATGGTGCACTCTCCATGGCATTGTCAGGGACCCCAGGGATGAATCCGAGCCACAGTTGCTGAGGGTGACAGAGGCCAGGATCCAAATACCAAGCAATAACCCATATTAAAGAAGAAGCTAGCCTTTAATCCCAGCACTTGGGAGGCAGAAGCAGGCAGATTTCTGTGAGTTCAAGGCCAGCCTGGTCTATAGAGCTAGTTCCAGGACAGCCTCCAAAGCTACAGAGAAACTCTGTCTCAAAAAACCAAATATATAAAATGAAAAAAAAAACAAGAAAAACAAAACAAAAACAACAACAAAAAAGAAGCAGCAGCAGCAGCTAAGGTGTGAGGCAGGCCTTAACCATGGAGCTCATACAAGGAGAGCATAGCGAGTTTTGTGGGATAAAGAACATGTTTCCAGGGGTGCTGCTCTCATGAGGTAAACAGTTAGTAGACATGCGTCAGAGCCACATCCACAAAGGGAAGCCCTGGCCCTAGGTCATGGTAGGGTCCTGGGTGGGAGAAACCTTCAGAAGAGGCTAGGGAGGGGAGAGGATTTTTTTCCCTGAAGCTAAGGTGGGCACTGAGGTGGGTGGCAGTAAAAGATTGGCAGCAGGCTGCACAAGTTCCTGGAAGAGGCGATGACAGGTCTTGAGATGAGACTCACGCCAGGAATGCTGTGCCACCCAGCAGGAGGGTGTAAGAAGGAAAGAAGAAAAAGTTGCAGGGCCTTGATGGGTCTGGCCAGGCTGAGCCCTTGGCTATTCTGCACATGGCTGGAGCCGTGACAGAGTTTGAAGAGGGGAGAGTTGTGGACACATGTGATTCAGAGAGAGATCCAGGAGCATGACACAGGTGGTCTGAGGAGGGGCATTCATGAAAATGCCAGACAAGAGTAAGTGTCCGATACGATAACATAGCTGAATCCACTCTAGGCTGGGCTTCCCTCTCTCCTGTAAAGTACCCTTGTCACAAGACAGGCTTGGGAAACGGTCCCTAGCCATTTTACTGTTGTGAATGTTGAGGCAAGCTTCAGCTACCTGGAGGATTCACTTAGCTGAAATAGGTCATTTCCAGGGATGCTGTGAGGCAAGACATGCCTGTAGGGCCTGCAGTCTGTATGCATCTGGGATTGTCCCAGCACAGGGAGAGTGTTCTTGCTGCACATCCAGTGCCCTGGGACTTGGGAAGCCAAGCCAAAGAGCCCTCGCTGACGCGAAGTAGCATCCCCAAGGAAAGGCTTTAGGAGCCTCCTGGCTTCTTGGTCTCATCTCGTAACAAAGCACAACTGAGCCCCAGAGGAGCTATAACAACTTTGATCTCCTGGCTGCCTATTAAGATGGAGATACCCTTGAGAAATCTACCCATGCAGCTTTGGGGAGGTCATCACACATGCTAGGACTTTTTAGTCATGGAGCAATTTTGGGGTCACCCTATGCCTTTCTGTGGTAGGAAGACATGATATTAGATACAGGTGTCAAGACAGGTGACTTTGTAGTAACCATTCCTATTGTAGTGTTGCTTTAAGAATGTGCCTTGGGAGCTGGGCAGTGGTGGCACATGTCTTTAATCCCAGCACTCGGGAGGCAAAGGCAGGCAGATCTCTGATTTTGAGGCCAGCGTGGCCTACAGAGCTAGTTCTAGGATAGCTAAAGAAACCCCATCTTGAAAAAAACAAAAACAAAAACCAAAAACCCAACAACAAAAACAAAGAATGTGCCTTGGGGTCGGGTGGTAGTGGTGCATGCCTTTAATCTCAGAATTAGGGAGGCAGATACAGGCAGATCTCTGTGAGTTCAAGTCCAGCCTTGTCTACAGAGAGAGTTCCAGGACAGCCAGAGCTACACAGAGAAACTCTGTCTTGTAAAAACAAAACAAACAACAACAACAAAAAGAATGAGCCACAGGGCCGGGTAAACTCACAAGGGGGGGGTCACCCATCCTTGTACAAGGATGTGGTGAGAATTATGGGAGGTCACTCAAATGACCATGGCAGAGCCCTTAACCACCAAACTATACCACTGAGGAAGAACCTTACCAGTCCTTCCTTGAGGCCACTGCAGTGACCCATCCCCCTTCCAAGCCTGGTGTTCCTCATAGCAGGGCATCTTGATTGACACTCAGCCCAGCATGATGTGAGGCTCCATTCTCAGGGCCTGCCTTGTGCTCCTCATCTAACACCTGTGCACTGAGGCTATTTCCAGGGTGCCTACTCATGTGGCTGCTCATGGCCTCTGGCCATAATTGCCCCAGAAGGGTCCCCAGATGTTGCTAAGAGACGTCAAGTTTGCTTTAGAAATTTCTGCTTCTCTTCTTCTTCCGCCTTTCTTCCTCCTCTTCTTTTCCTCCTTCTTTTCCTTGGGAGGTATTTCTTGAGAGAGTCTCATATACTCATGTATACCAGCTGTTTTGAGCTTTGTATATAGCCATAAACAATCATGAACTCCTGATCTTCCTGCCTTCACCTCCCAAATTTTGGGATCACAGGCATGTGTCTCCATGCCTGACCTGTTTTTGTTTTGGGCACTGCAGGGGTTGATCCCAGGGCTTCACACATGCTAGGCAGGTGCCTTATCACTGGGCTATGTGTCTAGCATGTTTTTCACTTTTAAAATGTATCCTTATTATCATTGGGGGAGGATGCACATGGCCAGGGGTCAACTTTCAGGAGCTAGTTCTCTTTCTCCACTGTGAGTTTCAGGGAATGAACTCAGGTCATCAGGATTGTGTGGTGCCCTAGGTTTCTTTCTATTGCAGTGATAAAAGACTGGGCATGTGGCAGCCAAAGTAGAATGTTAAATGTCTTCCTCTATTGTTATCAACCTTATTTCTCGAGGCAGATTCTTTCAATGAACCTAAATCTCACTGTTTTGGCTAGGCTGGCTGGCCAGGGACCTTCTTGATTCACCTGTCTCTGTGCTTCAATACTGGGGTTACAGGCACACATAGCCAATGACTGGCTTTTATGTGGGTACAAGGGATTTGAACTGAGGTCCCTTGCATTCACCACAAGTGCATCACTGGGACATCTCTCCAGTCCCCACCTTGTCTTTTAGGACAGGATGTCTCATTAACTTGGAGGTATCCCATTAAGACTAAGATGCCTGCCAGTGAACCAGGGAATCTACTGTCCATTCCTCACCAGATTTGAGGTCACACGCTCAGCTCATGCGTACACACAGACTGCTTTTTTTTAACTTTATTTTATCTTATTTTTTAAAAAACAATATTTTTTAAAATTTTACATAGCAATCCCAGTTCCCTCTCCTTCTCCTCCCCCTCTTCCCCCCCATCCCACCACCCATCCACTCCTCAGAGAGGGTGAAGCCTCCCATGGAGAATCAACAAACTCTGTCATATCACTTGAGGCAGAACCAAGACCCTCCTCCCTGTATCTAGACTGAGCAAGGTATCCCTCCATAGGGAATGTGCTCCAAAGAACCAGTTCATGCACTAGGGATAAATACTGGTTCCACGGCCAGTGGCCCCACAAACTGCCCAAGCCACATAACTGTCACCCACATTCAAAGAGCCCAGTTCAGTCCTATGCAGTTTCCCCAGCTGTCAGTCCAGAGTGGGTGATCTCCACTAGCTCAGGTCAGTTGTTTCTGCCACACATGGTTCTTTACATGCATTCTGGGATCAAACTCAAGTTTTTGTTCCTCGTTTTGTATAGTCAAGTATTTTACCCACTGAGTTCTTCTCCCCAGACCCACACATGGGTTTAAAAAATTATATTTGCCAGGTATGGTGGCACACACCTCTAATCCCAGCACTCTGCAGTAGTGACAGGTGCAGCTCTATGAATCTGAGGCCAGCCTGGTCTACATAGAGGGTTCTGGGATAGCCAGGGCTACAGAGAAAGTCCCTGTCACATGAAAACATACAAAAAAGGGAACAAAAGAAAAAATAATTATGAATATGGTTTGTGTATTATTTATTTTAGACACTTCATTAATATAGAGCCAGAGAAGTGGATAAAGAAGGGCAGGGGCACCCTCCTGAAGGAGGACACCATGCCTGTGCCTTCCATGTAAAGGAGAACCAGAAAGGTATCATGCTGGAAGCTGGTTTCTGATCTGACCTTAAAGAGCAGAGAGCAGAAAGACAAGCAGGGTAGGAGAAGAGGAAAGCTTCCTTAGGCAGGGGGTGGCTCGAGCATGGGCATCTGGGTGGAAGATGGGTAGGTGTGGATTAGAACAGTGTGGGGCTAATGATGCTCATCAGTGTAGAAAGCTGGGCTAGTAAGCACAAGGCCCTGGATGTGGTCACCAGCATTGCAGAACGAAGAAAAGAATAAGAAATAGACCAGTGTGCAGCATTAGGGAGGCAGGGCAAGGCAGGTAGATCTCTGTGAGTTTGAGACCAACCTGAACTATGTATCGAGATCCTGTCTCAAAGAAAGAAGGAAAGAAAGGGACTAGTGTCTGCATAGTGCACAGGATGAGGTCTTGGCTACAGCATATGCCTCTGTCAATTTCCTATTCCTACGGCTCCACTCTCTACCCTACTGAAGACCTCACTGCCAAGGTCTTGTTTGTTTAGTAAGATTTCCTTGTGTTTATTTATGTGTATGTGTGTCTCTGAATATGTGTGTGTGCATGTGAGTGCAGGTAACTACAGAGGATAGAAGAGGGCATCAGATCCCCCCAAAGGTCGAGGAACAGGCAGTTGTGAGCCTTCTGACATGGGTGCTGGGAACTGAGTTTGGGTCCTATGGAAGCACATCAAGCTCTCTTAACTGCCAAGCCTTCTCTCCAGACCTATTTATATATTTATTTATTTATTTATTTATTTATTTTTGTTTTTCAAGACAGGGTTTCTCTGTGTGTTGCTTTGGAGCCTGTCCTGGAACTACCTCTCATAGACCAGGCTGGCCTCGAACTCACAGAGATCTGCCTGCCTCTGCCTCCCGAGTGCTGGGATTAAAGGCGTGTACCGCCACCACCACCACCCGGCTTTGCCTCCACTTCGTAAGTGCACGTGTCACAATGCCTGATTTATCCTTTAAATTTTATATTTTGTTGCTAAGGATTGAACCCTAGGGCCTTCCACATGCTAATCAGGTTTGATATCACTCATCTACACCCACAGAGTCCTGAAATGCCCTTTTGATCAGTGTCCCCTTGAAGGCCCTTCAGGAAAGCCCCCTGAAGAGTCTGAAGAGGACATGCCATCTGAGAAGGCTGATCTTTGGGGTCTCCTGCATGGTGAACCGTCTGACATCTGTCTGATCTGTTTTTCAGCTATCTTCCCTGAGGTTCGCCAGCAGGATGAAATTGGTCACTACTGAGCCTGCCATCAATGAAAAGTATGATGCCGAGGTACTAAGGGGCTGATGAGAAGCTTCCTGGCTCTGGGAACGATGTCTGTTTGCTGCCACCTGAGTATCTGGTGGAGGTCATACGGAAAGCCAGGCTTGTATAGTTTCCTTCAAGCCTCCACTAATGCTACACATGGGCCCTGGGTCAGTCCTTTTCCTTTCAGGGGAAGCCAATATCTTTAAGAATCCCTGGAGACCCTAGACTGCCACAAAAGAGAAAGGGCTAGATGATCTACCTCTCAGTTCACATGTAGGGCTCCGGGGATTGGGTACGTCAGGATCTCCTTGTGATTTCTTCAGAGCTGAATCAGCACACACTGTCTTCTCAGCATTGTCTGCCTATCACTACAGAACCCCACCCCCTCCACATTCATTTATTTTGTGTGTGTATATGTGTGCTTGTATATGTGTGGGCACATGAGTGGAGGTCAAAGGATAACTTGCAGGAGTCTGATTTCAGGAAGATCATGAGTTCAAAGACAGTCTAGGATCCATGAGACACAGTCTCAAAACCCAACCCACAGGCTAGAGAAATGACTCAGTGATAAAAGCATTAAAAAAGACTTGGATTAGCCGGGTGGTATTGGCGCACTCCTTTAATCCCAGCACTCGGGAGGCAGAGGCAGGCGGATCTCTGTGAGTTCAAGGCCAGCCTGGTCTACAAGAGCTAGTTCCAGGACAGGCTCCAAAGCTACAGAGAAACCCTGTCTCAAAAAACCAAAAAAAAAAAAAAGAAAAGAAAGAAAGAAAAGAAAAGAAAAAGACCTGGATGGGGGCTGGAGAGATGGCTCAGTGGTTAAGAGAACTGGCTGCTCTTCCAGAGGTCCTGAGTTCAATTCTCAGCAACCACATGGTGGCTCACAACCATCTGTAATGAGATCTGGCGCCCTCTTCTGGCATGTGGGCATACATGGAGGCAGAATGTTGTATACATATAAATAATTAAAAAAAAAAGACCTGGATTCCATTCCCAACACCCATATGGCACTGTCTATAACTCCAGTTCTAAGGAATCTGATGCCTTCTTCTGTCCTCTCTGGGAAATAGGCACACACATGCACATGCACGCACACACATACATACATGCAGGCAAAACACTCATATGCATAAGATAAAAATAAACCATTTTTTAAAAATCAACCAAAGATGCTCATGAACTCATGGTGACTGGAAGTGGGCATGTGCATGTTCCCATGTTTCTGGCAGAAGGGTTCAGCTGTCTAGGATCCATCATGGAACTAACCATGCTTTAGCAGGAAAGTAGAGATGAGTCCTGGCTCTTAAGCTCAGTGAGGGTTACAAACCCCTGGCTGGCTAAACCCCGTCTATTCTGAGCTCCTGATTCTGTAGGTGATGGGGCCTACGTGTTTGCTCCCTCCCTCCCTTTCCCTTCTGGTCCCTGCCCCCCTCCATTTTGTGACATGGTCTCATTATATAGCCAAATCTGGCCTCCAATTCCTGATCCTCCTGCCTCAACTCCGTGTGTGCTGGCATTACAGACTTGTGCCACCACCACCGATGAGGATCTGTGCTTTTGAGTTTCCAAGTGCTGCATGTGCTATTTCTGGTTGAGTGACTTATTCCATCCCTTGTTACCTGTGAAGCCTCGGCAAAACTGTCTCTCACATATTTTTCTTGTGTGCAGTATGTATGTGGGTGAATTATAGGAGGTGCTTTCAGGATCCTGAACTGTGGGGTCTGCTGCTCCAGTCCTGTCTCCCAGCAGCTGCTCCCCAGGCAATAAGAGAGACTGCTACACCTGTCAATCATTAGGAGAGACAGTTTCCTTGTTGGCAGAGTAAGCTGGAGGCTGCTTCCCCTAAGAGGGTTCACTACCTACTCACCTTCTGATTGGACCACGTGTCCAGTGACACACTATGTCATGCTACATGACACTACAGTCATCCAGCGGCACTGCCAACATCTCAGCCAGACTTTCTATATCTGGGATATAGTGGATTCTCAAGAGCGGGGAGGATGAGATGGCTGAGAACAGCCACCAAAGACAGTCCATACTAGAAAGAGACCTGCTTGGGGCTTCCTAAAAGGCTGAGCCAGGCAGGATTTGGATTCTGATAACATGCCTTAAGTCTCAGGCTTTGTGTCTAAATTGCTACAGAGCCACCATGATGCTAGGGTCTGTCATAAAGCATGCACGGTAACAGGTAAGCCTTAGTACCCAGGTGATGTGACTGGATGAGGCTAGACTATAGCAGGCATGTGGACTGAGAATACCTTTGGATCTGTGGTTAGACACAGCTGTGGTCACTAGTTTTGGAAGTAGCTCCCTCCAGTGGTCATTTTGTGACAAAGCCAAGCCTGTCCATGGTGAGAAGTCTCAGAGAAAAATTCCTTGAGCATCTTTTACAAAATATACTCAAATATCAAATGTAATTTGGCAAATTATGTTGGCCAAAATTTGTCATTTTTATACTTACTTAAATCTGTGAGGTGTTCTCTGTATGCCAGGCATACAGAGAACTTTCTCCTTTCTCCCTTCCAGTTCCCTCTTTTTCCTCCATTTAAAAAAAAATTGTGACAGTTACAATAGAGCCCAGGCTGGCCTCTTTGCTATGCAGCCAAAGCCGACCTGACACTGTTTATCATTGCAAAACAAGGAGGTAAAGACCTTGGGAGGTGGCTCAGTTGGTAGAGTGTAAACCAGGTGTGTTGGTGCAGACTGTAACACCAGCATTTGGGAAGTAGGAGGATCAGAGATTTTCATCATCATCATTACCAGTTACACAGTGAAGTTTGAGGCCAGCCTGAGATACATGAAGGTTTGGTGTATTAAGCTGCTAGCCATCACCACTGACAGCACCTTGGTTTGCTGCCCAGGATCCATATGGTAGAAGTCTCTTTGCTGAAAGAAGCCATCTTAGACCAAGCTTATTCCAGCTGGAGAAGGTTTACCAACAAGGATGGAATGTCCTAGAAACTGAGAACACTCTATGGATTACCTGGAATAACCAGGATATCTGGGTCCAAATTAAGAAATTGAACATTTGGCTGGGTATGGTACATGTCTTTAGTCCCAACACTTGGAGACAGAGGCAGGTGGATCTCTGTTAGTTTGAGGCCAGGTTGGCATACACAGTGAATCCAGGACAGCCAGAGCTACACAGAGAAACCCTGTCTCAAAAAACAAACAAACAAAAAAGAGAAAAGAAGAAAAAGAAATTGAGCATTTGTGTTGACAGAGATTTCTGTCCTACCTGGTCCCTCTATGTTAGCCACGCCACCCACAGCCATTTAGTCCCAAATAAATACACAGAGGTCTACGTTAATCATAAACTGGTTGGCCTAGTAGCTCAGGCTTCTTATTAATTAATTCATTAATTATTCTTGTCTGTGTGGCTTGGTACAATTTTTTGGTGAGGCAGTCACATCTTGCTTGCTCTGTGTCTGGCTTCCTACTGCAGACTGAATCTTTCTTCCTCCCAGAATTCTCCTGTTCTCATTGCCCTGCCTACTTCCTGCCTGACTACTGGCCAATCAGCATTTTATTAAAATACAATTGTCAGGGTACAGACCATTGTCCCACAGCACATTTGGTGTGAAGAAGTCAGGTATTTTTTTTCTGATGACCCTCTTCCTTACTACGTCTATTTCCCTGGCAGAGAATGGTCAAGAACTTGGAGAAGGAGCTGGCATTGCTCAAGCAGGAACTGGCCATCCATGATAGCCTGGTAAGGGACTGGATATGAGGGAGGAGGGGAAGCTGCTAGGACAGAGACCAGGGGCAAACAGCATGGTGGGTTAAGGCCAGGGGCTTGTAGGATGGGTTAGGTAGTAGGAAAGGATCAGTGGTAGGCATGGTGGGGCAGGTGGAGTCCTCCAGTAGCCTACCTGGGCTTATGGTCCTGGTTCTAATGGTCCTCAAGGCAGAGCCAGCATCTCCCTACCTTGTGGTTTGCTGAGACTTCTGGTTTGAAAGAGCAGGCTTCATGTACAGTGCTATTTATTCTCTCCCCTCCCCATTGTCTCTCTGACCCATGCATCTGGCCTGTTTTCAGGCCTTCCCTGCCAGGACCAGACAGTAGAGCAAATGGCCAGAATAGGTATCAGATACTGTTCCCCAGGCTCATACTTTGGCTCTCAAAATGGCCCTTGCTGCTCCTGCTTGGGCTCAGGTTCTTATGTAGCACATGTTCTTCATCCTTCAAGTCCAACCGCACCCTCGTGAATTACGACCCCATGGATGAAATCCAGATTGCTGAAATCAACTCGCAAGTGCGGAGGTACCTGGAGGGGACACTGGATGAGATTGATGTAAGAAGCCCTGCTGTAGGACCACCATGCTCAACTAGCTTGGACTTCCTGTCCTGAGTACTGCCATATATGGGATGGGTGCAGTAGATGGGAAGAGGTGTAAAAAACAAGACTCATTCCCTTCTTGAGCTCTTCCTGTGGGCCCACTGTTCTCTCCTTTTATTCTCCAACAGTGGGCCCTGAGAGGCAGGTTTCCTTTAATGATTGTCTTGTTTTTTACAGTGCAGCCATAAATCTTTCACCAGGGAACTACATGGGCTGCTATTCCCCCGCTCGGCATTTCCGGGAGACCTGGCGTACTCTCTGGGCTTTGAGAGCCAGGCAGGCAAAGCACTCATACACATAAAAATAAAAAAAAACAACTTGAAAAAACTTAAAAAATAGTTTTTAATAAAGGCTTGACAAGTACTTAATTTTAAAGCTATTAATCAGAGACTAGGGATATAGCTCAGTTGGTGGAGTACTTGCCTATTGTGCAAGAAGTCCTGGGTTTGCATCCCCAGCATCACATACACAGGGCCTAGTGGCACATGCCTGTACTTCCAGCACTTAGGAGGTGGAGGCAGGAGGATCAGAACTTCAGGAACATTCTCAGGTATACAGCAGGTTCCAGGATAGCCTTGAATATATAAGACCCTGTCTCAAAACAGACAGATAAGCAAACAACAATTTTTTTATTTTTTTCTTATTTTTTACATACCAATCCCAGTTCCCTCTTCTTTTCCTCCCCCCATCTTCCCCTTACCCCGTCTGCTCCTCAGTGAGAGTAAGGCCTCCCCAACAACAAACTATTTACCAAGTGTATCTGTCTCTGAATAGTGATAATACTTTGCTGAGAGGCTCTTTATTTTATTTTATTTTATTTTATTTTTTTTCAAGACAAGGTTTCTCTGTAGCTTTGGAGCCTGTCCTAGAACTAGCTCTGTAGATCAGGCTGGCCTTGAACTCACAGAGATCTGCCTGCCTCTGCCTCCCGAGTGCTGGGATTAAAGGCATGTGCCACCACCACCCGGCTCTGAGAGGCTTTTTTAAAAAAGATATTTTTTTACTTTTAATTATTCTGTGTATGGATGGGTATCTGAGTGTGGGTTTGTATACTTGCATGCAGTACCTATGGAGTCTGAAAGAGGGCATCATATCCCCTGGAACAAGAACTAAAAAGTATGTCCTCCGCAAGAGAAGTATATCTCTTAACTGCTGAGCCATCTCTCCAGTGCCACTGGGAGGCTTCTGCACATAAATCATTCTCAGAATGAGATGGTCCAGAGTCAGTCAAGGGCTCCTGACTTCTCTGCTTAGACCCAGCCTTGTTCCTAGGTTCCATTGTCTAAATTCAGTTTTGCTCTCTTCCTGCCAGATAATCAATCTAAGGCAGATCCAGGAGGTATTCAACCAGTTCAGGGTGGTTCTGAGGTAAGTCTCACTCTACTACTCCTTCTCATTCTTTCTCACAGTTCCATCTTCATTTTCTATGGTCTGGGCACTTGCCTTCAAGAAAACCCTTGTATGTAGAAAGTGTGTGTGTGTGTGTGTGTGTGTGTGTGTGTGTGTGTGTGTGTGTGTGTGTGTGTGTGTGTGTAGAGCATTCTGTGCTATGTGAAGAACCGGATCTGAGTGTTTAGGGTGTGCCCAGGTCCCTGGTGGATATTTTCTGAGTTCTCTAATTGGACAGGAACTCTCTGGAGTGCCAGCTGTGACTGTGCCCAGAGCTGGGCCTCGTGGATCTTCCATATCCCCTACCTCAAGGAACACTTACAGTTTATTTGGGTGCAGATTTACCCATTGCCTGAGCAACTTGTGCTAGTTGGTATATCAGACTGCTCACCTGACTCCTAGGGTCCTGTTAGAACCTAGTTGACAGCACAGTCCTCATGCAGGTTTACATACACTATTAAACATGCAGGTTTGCAGGTGTTATTGTTTTAGAGCTGATGTCATAGGCATGTGCTATGGCTCTATAGGTTTCGGGACTGGATGATGGGGAACATGTGCACTGTGAAAGGGGTGGTGGGCCCTTTGGTCTGCATTGTCTTTTGGCTTATGATGTGGCTGTGATTCCATCACCAGGGCTTTACCTAACCAACTCTTAATCTAATACTTGCGTCTTAGCCCAGTGGACTCAGCATGGCCCCCATTACAAACTGTTATCACTCTCTCTCTCCCAAGCCAACAGGAACAGGAAGTGGAGTCTGCCTTGCGCAGAAAGTACACCCTCATAGACAAGAATGATTTTGCAGCCATTTCTGCTGTCCAGAAGGTAAGCACAGTTGCCTCTGGCTAACAGCACTGCCTCAGACTTTCCATCTTTGGTTAGACTTTTGCAGAAACTGCAAGTGTCATGCATCAAATCAGAGCTAAGAATTCCCAGACCAAAAATAACACCAAGCTGAGCATGAATGACCTGTGCAAGTACACCTTAGGGGCTGGAGAAAAAGCTCCATCAGTAAAGTGATTGTTGCACAAACATGAAGCCTTCAGTTCAATTCCCAGAACCCATGTAAAGCTGGGTATGGTGCATCCTTGTAGTGCAAGCTCTGGGAAGGTGTAGACAGACAGACCCCTGGGGCCCACTGACCTGCCAGCCTGGCACAGTTTGTGAGTTCCAGGCCAATGAGAGACCCATCAGTAAACTTCCTGAGAAATAACACTCAAGGTTGACCTCTGGTCTCCACACCCACATATACACATACACAGAAAAACATAGTATACCACTTTTGAATTGAGAATTATGTCTATAAATTGGACATATGGCTAATAATATATATAACCAATGCTTGGAACCAGGTTGGAACTAGGCCTTAAGATCCTTAGCGAATGGAGGTGGTGGTACACACCTTTACTCAACAGGTACAGCCAGGCAGATTCCTGTGAGTTCAAGATCTGATCTACAGATCTGGTCTATAGCCTGGTCTACATAGCAAGTTGCAAGACAGCCAGAGCTGCAACACAGAAAAACCATGTCTCAAAAAAAAAA
>PVIU01013288.1:0-56627 GCA_004026605.1 Ondatra zibethicus | reverse complement strand
TTTTCCCTTAAAATGTAAACATGAACTGTGGTTCTTCTGACATCTTATTCCATCTGCAAGTGAAGCTTACAAAATCTTGACTTTATTTGAAAGTACATCTCTTTTATTTACATCCAATAGCCATAATCAAAACTACTTGGCTTTTTATTCTCTTTTTGACTGATCTCAGATCATACAAAACCAAATACTATTCCAATGAAAATACATAAAAAGCTTGCCTTCACATTCATAATCTTTTTTGTTCAATTTAAAAATATCTTCTTTCTGCCTTCTAGATATTTGAAGATGCATGCTGACTTTTTAAATTATTCATCTCTTCCACGAATACATTTTAACATTGATGTTATGCCAAGCACACTTTCTTGATGTGATTGCCTCAGTATTGGGAAAGGACATTGTGGTAGATTAAAACTCTTTGTTGTACAAAGGAGGAAACTGAGGCTTAATCAGGGTAGATGGCTTATTAAAGGGTACATCAAGAGTCTGTCAGAGTTAGAGCTGTAATGCGTTCCAGTTGTTTGGTATATCACTGCCTTTTCTTCCTGAGTGCATTTAGTTTGCAGTTGTTAGATGATGTCCTCTTTTTTCCTTTAAAACAGAAGATTTCTATTTGACTGATAGTTTACAGCTACAAAATTATCAGGATGTAAACAGTGAAGAAATATGTGTGTATGTCTACGTGCTTGTGTGCGTGCATGTCTGCATGTGTGTGAGTGTGTGTGCTTTTGTGCGGGTGTTTATTTTTGTGCATGTGTGTAGCCTGTGTGTGTGTGTCTGTGTACTTCATGTGTGTGTCTGTGTATGTGCATATGTTTGTCTCTGGCGGGCTCTAAGTGTATGTGTGTGTATACGTTGTGTACATGTATGTGTACTTTGTCTCTCTGTGTGTGTATACTTTGTGTGTGTGTTTGTTCTATGATCCAGTTCTTACTGTTTCATAGGCTGATTGAATCTTACAGCTCCTTTGCCTCCAGTGTGCTGGGAATACAGGCCTCCTCCATGCTCAGCTTGAACTTACATGTTCTAGCATGCAGAAAATATCCTAATAAAACATTTTCATTTAAACTTTGGGATATTACATATTTAATAAGAATGTATAGATTAGTTATTAAATGGAATTACATAGTCATAGTCAGATTTTCTATTGCTGACTACAGTTTTTAGAAAAACAACTTAAGGGAGAAAGTATTCCTTCTGGCTCAAAGTTCCAGAGGTTTCAGGCTACCACAGTAGTGAGGGCAATGCAGAACAGAGATGCTATGTAGATGGCACCTGAGAAACAAAGATGAAGAATGCCCCTTGGGCAGACTTTCTCTTTTTCCCTCTTGTTTTCAATCTATGCGGATCACTAATACCCTGTAGGACCAGTGTGGACCTCATTCAGGGTTGATCCTCTCTTCAGTTCCTCCTTGCTGGAAACAGCTTCACAGACACATCTTGACGGGCACTTTATCCATCTTTCAGGCACTTTTCAATTTAATCAAGTCAACAACTAAGGTTAGGCAATAGGATTGAAAATGAATGTTTGTGGAGCTGTTTCTCCTGCCTTATGGAACATCCTAATAAAAAGAAAAGGTAAAGGTGAAGATCAGAGGGGGCAATAAATTCCTTGATTGTCATTCTTCCAGTTAGTTGTATTGCTTGCACTGGAATAGAGATTTATAAGTCCAAGAAGTTTTTCTCTTCCACAAACTGAAGCCTGGGCTTACATTTTACTGTTTTAGCATAACTTCTTATAGCCATTTCAGTCATTTCAAGTACCCAGAACCTTGTGCATAAATGAAATTTCTTACAAGTAAAATCTGCAATTAGTTACTACCAAAGAATGATTTACAATGCAAAGCATTAATTCCTTTCTTGGTGTTTACTTTTCCATTGGATATTATGCATATTGGATATTTGCGGAAATAAAATGAAAACCCTAATACACAAGCCTTCAGATTCTTATGGAATGTGTGTTTGAACAGAGGCTTTTAAAGGCAACCCCAGACTCGAGCTTCAGTGTTGCCTAACTGACACCTTCTTAGACTCACAACTGAAAAGGTCTTCATGAAAGTGTAAGCAACACTGGATTGTCTTATACTTGCTTGCTGTAAACTCTCTTTCCTGTACATGAAAACAAACTCTGAGTTGCATGTGGGCATGAGGATTGCTGACATATCTCTACAGAAACAACAGTTCAGAAGTTCTAGGATGTCTCCTAGACTTCAGTATCTGCTTTACGATTTTCATCTTTTATCAAACCTGATGTGGGATTTTCCTCCGTATGCTTTGATTACCATTGATAACTAAAGAAACTGCTTCGGGCCTATAGCAGAGCTATAGGGTAACAGAGATAGGAAGGGAAAACAAAACTGAATGCTGGGAGAAAGGAGGCGGAGTTAGAGAGAAACCATGAAGCAGGTGCCAGAGACAGACGTGCTAAAACTTTGCTGGTAGGCCACAACCTCGTGGTGATGTACAGATTAATGGAGATGGGTTAAATTAATATGTAAGAAATAGCCAATAAGAAGCTAGAGTTAATGGACCAAGCAGTGATTTAAATAATACAGTTTTTGTGTGATTAGTTCAGTTCGGGGAGGCCAGGACAAACAAGTGGCCTCCTTACTACCCAAACCTTCTCAGTCTTAAAGGGTTAATTAAGCATCTACTAGGCATTAGTACTCACACAGATATATTTTAGCAGGTAATATTAAATTTGATTCTTATGAAATAACATATTTACTATACATTTGTCAACTGGTAAACCCTAAAGATTTCATTGCTCTAAAAAATAATTTTTATTTTCTTTTTCAGATAGTCGGTCATCACTTATTATACAGTTTTTGATTAGTCCCATAGGTAACTATTTGTGGATTGTTTACAAAAATAATTTAATTATGTATACCAATTTTCCATATTAAAATTGTGACTAAAATAAAAGAGCAAGAATAGACATTATAAAACCAAAACAAAATAAACAATAATAATAACATAGGGTTTAGATATAGCTCTATGCAGTCAGCATTGAATAATGGTTCCTATTGTGTAGTGTCATTTGGAAATCACAGCCTAGAAAGTATGTCAACTATTTTCTTTCATCTAAGAATTTAAGTATTAGAAATATATTACTTGAACAAAACAAAAACTAAGAAATTTAGTCCTTTCATTCCTTTTACACTGATTTTGTCAATATTTCAACACAGCTAATCAATTGAAGATGGTATTGATTAAGTTGAATAAAATGTGATATTGATTGTAGGCAGTAACCAATAAGCAGTCTATGGTTACATACTTATGAATCATTGCTAACTATTCATTTAACTAGAAATAATATGTATTAAAATTAAATATTTTGAGGGATACATGTGTATTCAATATTTTGTAAAGTATTAAGTTAATGTTTATTTATAATTCCAGTATATATATTGTTATTCCTTTAAAAATAAATATTAGAAATAATTTTTGTTACTATCCTTAAATTCCAAATGCTGAAACTCTCCTATAGAATGTTGGGAAAAATTTAAAAACTTGCTTTACTTAAACTAGTTTTTCAGAAAAATAATCTTAGTAAGCACTAACTGCCAAAGCACTAAAATACTGATATAGCATATTCATTATTATTATGTAAAACTGTTTCCTTGTATTTGATGTCATATAGCTAATTTGTAATGCATAGGATATCAATTTTTTCTTGAAAAAATGCCATAAAGGATTGGATGTGAATTTCAGTACTACAGAAATTATGTATGACATATATCTGGGATTTCAAAGTTAACTCGATTTGCAAGTTTAGAGAAGCAAATGGGTACCATGAGAGAAATTTCTATCAGTATTGAAGTACCATTCTTAATACAGAACTAATAACTTTTAAAAAATTGAAGGCAGTTAGCTTGTTTGTAAATGCATTTACAGTAGGGTTTTAGTGATGTCTGAAGACTGAAATAAAAGAAAGCGATAAGTGGAAATTGGGAATGATATTAACAGTGAACCTTAAAGCTCAATGATGAATCTTCTTTGATTTAGTGTCATAGTTATTGATGTGGAAGAGTGATTAAGCAAAATATATCAATAAAATTCACAACTGATCATAATTTACAAAGCGTAACATGGATCTGTTTCAACGGTACTGAATAATGGGGGACATTCAGGAATTTAAGGAGGAGTGAAATAAAGTCACCTTTGTAAGAAAGTTTATGAGCTGCTTTTAGCAAACACTAAGAAAGTCAACACTAAATAATAACATATGCATCTATTGTAACATTCACAGCATTTTAGTGTCGACAACAAGCTTGGGGTGAAAAATGTGTCAGAAAAGAGTATTTAAATAAGACTCTGATATTGTAATCATAAATACATAATTCTAATTGCTGACACTAAGAATATGAAGTAATGAGAATTTTTTTATTAAGGACAATACTTTCATTTCTTTAACTTTGTTAGAATATTATCTTCATTTTCAGGAGAAACTTACTTAAAAGTCAGTATTTAGAAGTTTGAACTTCTGTTATCAAGGGAGGAAATCAATGAGTCTTATAACCAATGTTTTGCTTATCAAAGACCATACTGTAAAAGATGCATATAAGCTATATCATTGAATTTACAGGATGCACTATGAATCGCTAGATTCAGAGCCTCCCTTCCCATTATAATAGTCTGAACATCTAAGGGAACTTTAAGAGACAGGATAACTTCTTTAAAATGAAACATAAATATATGTTTTAAAATAGTTTATAATACTTGCATATCCTTTGTGTGATCTCTATTTTAGTTACAGACAAGGAATTCTTGTCTTTGTTCATTTAAATATGGAATAAGTATGAACAAAATTTAAAAATTGATACACAAACAAATGGTCATGGAAAATACATTGTCAACTTGGATAGCATATGATATTTAGATATTCAAGACATTTAACACCCTTTGATAAAACACTCACTCAGAAAAAAATTAAAACATCATCATTTAGACCATAAATATAAAAAGCTTATGGTGCGTTATTCCACCTCCCATGGTTAGGGACAGAATGCAGACATGCCACAATAATGTTTTTTTTTATTTCTACTGTTCGAACCATATTAATGAGAACATCATTTTGGAGAACTAATTATTTCTATTTGTCTTGTGTCACACTTTCTAATTCCCCTATATTAGCACAGCCAAAGCAAATTAATTGCTTTTCCAACAGTTGAACCTTGGCCAAGAATGAGCTCACATTCCCTTCCAGTTTCCCTGTTTGTGGGAATGCATTGTGTCAAGAATTTCTCTTGATACTAAACATAGTCTCAAGAATACCTTTACAGACTTCTGCGTGCTCACTTGATGGAATTTATAAGTTTAAGTGACCCGCCAGGAAAGATAAAGTTCTTAGCTGAAAGATTATACATCAAAACAGTTAAAGTGAAATTAAAATTAAATGAATGAATCTCACTGAAGCAAAAAAAGCAGTAATTAATGGTTCCCTTAATTGTCTTCATAAAATATTTGCATGGGTCTAATTTGCATAATTTGCATGTATTAATTAATCTTTCAAAGGAATTTTGTGCTGAGAGAAGCCAAAAAATCTCTTTGTTTTATTTAAGATCTAATGAAATATTTATCTTCTTTAATGAACTTCTCATCTTCATTAAAATAAAAATTGCACAAGTTTGTATATTTTAAGTGTTTTTATAATTGAAGTATTCAAAAAATCTCTTTAGACTTACAACAGCTGAAAAACAAACACATTATTTAGCATTCAGTATCATTTCAACAGCACTTACACTTTAAAAAAAGAAAGTTCAATCTCACTTTCTAAAAGGTGCCAAAGCATTTGATAAATGAAAATTGCTGTTTAGTTTTAAGAACTAAGACTGATAAATTCCGAATAGTTCTTACAATGACAGTGTTCTTTTTATGGCTGAAATACCAAACAATGAAGGTATAGATAAGCAAAATTAGTATGTTCAATTGTTCAGGAAAAGGTTTACTGGAGGAAAATATTTTAGCTAGTTCAAAGGAGTAAGTCCATTAAAATTCACTTTCATATTGGTAATGATTGCTAGATCAACAGTATTTCCTGGTCGAAGCTTTCCAGCTTCAAATTTATTCTAAATCTGTCTATTGAATAATTGCAGCAGGGGGTTCTTCTAGCACAAACTGAGGGATCATAGTGAAAACCAAGAGACGTGCCTTGGAAGAGTTGGAATCCAAAAAACCTGTCTAGTGCCAATTCAAATATATTCATGGGAACTGAGAAAATGTGAGGAGAGAGCATGCAAGTAAAAAGACATAAGGCTGGAGGAATGGCGGGCAGTCCATGGCACTCACTCTTTACGATGGGCGCCTTTCAGGCTGTCAAAAAGAGGTTCATTCCTAGTGCAGCTGAAGGTTTGTGGAATGGTGGTTTTTTTTTTAATTTTTCCCTCCTTTTTCTTTTATCTCTATGACAAGCTCCTTTAATATTTGGGGAAACTGAGGCACATGGATAGACATCACTTGAGCTTAATACCTAATTGAAGATCTGAGTCCCCTTTGCTTTCATATGCCTTGCCTTCTATATGACAGACATCTTTTTATTTCATCATAATTTACGAAGTAGTTCTGAGCACCTAAATGTAGCCCAGATAATAATGGTGGCATAAATTTAAAAAGATTAACATTCATAATGCAAATCTATAATTCTCTTCCTGTAAAGTTTAGTAACATGATAAAATCAATTAAGTTGACTTTGGAACTGCTGTGAAATTCATCTTTGGTGAAAAGGCATTTTCTGCTGTGATCACATTTTCTTAAGAAGTGCTTTCTAAAATAAAACAAAGTTTAGTTTTCTTTATAATAAAGAAAGATTCAATCATTTATGGGGGATTAATAAATCAGTGATAAGATAAATTCCAATAGAGAATTTGTTTGACGTGAACATAGTTTATTAAACTGAATGTAAAAAGATTCAAATTAACATAATGTACTTTAGTGCCATGAAATCAGTACTGAACTGAATGAACTAAAGATGCTCTAGTGGCATTCAAGTTGTGACTTTGGGATTTTACTTTAACTGTTAAAGACTTCCTCTCCTGATATTCTGGTACCACCAGAATGTCAAACACATCAATTTGTTTCTTTGATGTAAGCTCACGTGTGATGTGCCCATGCCCATGGTCTGTGTGCACACATACACATGGACACTGGATCCTGAACTCCTGAATTCACATTCCCATGTTTCTCTTCCTTCTTGTTGTAACATTGAGTGTGTAAATAAATAAGTTTAGTTCTTCAGATTCTCAGTCGCTACATCTCAGAGGACAGAAATAGCCACCTTATGAACCTTCTCCTCTGCTGACATAAATTAACATAGACATAAAATAACAGAGAGTTTAGGAAGGTGACTAGTGAAAGCCATTGTTGTCTGCTTTTACAACTATACACAATTTTCATATAATAGTATCTTCAAACAAATCCATTCTTGGAAAACATTGCACATATCCTGGGAAAGATAATACTTCAGAAATTAGTCAATGAAAGTATTTCTCTTTACAGATCACACGGACTCTTCTTTACAGCAATCTATAAACTGGCAGATGGAAGGAAGCAACACACAACAGACTCCACAGGGCACTTAAAACTTTCACAACAGGATGTAGATTTTACTATTTAGGTCAATTTTAAAAATACTTCTTCAGAATATTAATTTATAGCTAAAAATTATATGTAAATATTTATAAATTAAATAACAGATAAACTACATTTTACTCAAATTTAAGATGGAAATGTTAGAGCCTCTTAATATTTTAATTATATTTTGACAAATCTCTGTTAATATGATTTGTATTATCATACAGTGTGGAGTAACTACACACTCTTCTAATTCATATATAATCACACTCCTGAGATAGTAAATCTCCAAACAGAGTTCCACTTAAGCTTACTAATTATACCTATAAAACGATGAATGATGGCTACAAATTATTGGATCTGACTTTCATTCTTTATTTATATCTCCCTAGGAGAAAGAGCGCTAGATTAGGGATTACAGACCATAAATTATCCCCATATGCATTCAGGTGTACTGTGTTTAACTTTGATTCCATACTATGGCTTCGCATTTAATTCTGAAGCTCATGAAGTCATAGCAGTAGAATTAAGAAGTAGATGTTTGCTCATCATGATAAAATATTAGCTTGTATTAATAATTATAATGACTTTATTTTTTAATGGCTTGGGGTGCTTAATATACTTTTAAGCCTATCTGAATGTGAGTTATTATAATCATGACTTGTTTTACTATGTATCTCCACCAAAGCTCTATAAACTTGTACAATGTAGTCTTTATCCATCATAATTGGGAATAAGAATGAATTCCACAGGTGAGTGAAAATTAGATAAAAACAACATGACAGGTCCTCACCTATCTCTTCTGAAGCCACAGAGGACAGTGCACCACTGACCTTTGCTGCCTAGGTGGTACTGTCAGTCCAAATGTGCCCTATATTTTCTAAATGGACTCAGAAATACAAATTCTTTTACAGAGTTACACTGTGATATGCTACACAGATGTGATTTTCTTTATTCTCTGATAATAATAAGACAAGTACAACCAAGGAATCAAATAGACAGTTATCTTGCGTAGCATAAAAACACATTTTAAAAAATCCCATCATTTGAATTACAATCAGGGTAAAGCTGACAAACACTTTTAGATTGAATTCAATATTTCTGGTTCTTATTAGCTCTGAATTCAGACAAACTTGAGATGGTTGTTTGAAGCCCACTCCCCTACATCATCCTTTATGTACCTAATTCAAATTACCCCTGTTACATGAAACACTTTACAAATGTGAATATTTCAAAGAATAAGAAATGTTCATGTGGTCAGCTCTAAGGTACAGTAGATAAAGATGCTTTTTACCAAGTCTAAGTTTGGATCCCCAAGGCCCACATGGTAGGAGGAGAAAACTCTACTTCTGCCTGGTTGTCCTTTAGGGACACGTCTGTAGACAGCATGCTCATGCATAAACACACACACATACTCACCACAGTACACAAACACACACTCACAGACACAAATAACAGAATGTAATACAATTTCAAAGAAGCATCCATGATTATTCAAATTATTAAAATTAAATTATTAACATTAAAATAAATTGCATGGGATTGTAAATGGAGACTGCTTGTTTCCTGGCTGCTGGGACCAAATAATCACACAGAAACTATATCAATTACTGCTTGGTTACTGACTCAGGCATATTTCTACCTAGCTCTTACATCTTAAATTAACCCATTTCTATTAATCTCTGCATCGCCACGAAGTTGTGGCCTACAGGGAAGATTCTAGTGTCTTTCTCCTTCTACAGCTACAGGGCATCTCTCTCTTTAGAGCTCTGTTTGTATTTCCCCCCTGTCTTTACTCTGCTAAGTCATTGGCCAAAAAAGCTTTATTTATCAACCAATAAAAGCAACCCATGAACAGAAGGACATCACACATCATAGGATTTTTAAAGAATTTATTACTTTTGTACGACACTTAGAAGACTTACATTACCCAAAGATTTCAAGGTGAGTTATCAATGTGAAAATATGTGTCAAAGTCTCAGTGACTGTAAAAATAGTAAATGTGACAGGTAAAATAAAAAAAATGTTCATTGGATGGATATTATATTCTCTGAAATGAATCTGTCTTCACATGTAAGGATGTAGTTAGAATGTCACCGAGACATTGGCATTTGTACAAACTTTCCAGGGATTTCTCATAACATAG
Source organism: Ondatra zibethicus (assembly GCA_004026605.1). NCBI lineage: Eukaryota > Metazoa > Chordata > Mammalia > Rodentia > Cricetidae > Ondatra > Ondatra zibethicus. The sequence continues at coordinate 46,912 of PVIU01013288.1, read as the reverse complement.
TCAAAATCTGACAATAATTAATTTTTTGTCCATGTCAGGTATGTTATTTATATATTTTTATTATTGTCTTACACAAAAATTAAGATACAGATCAAAAACGATTGCTTCTTTATAAAGTAATATAACCAGTGATGGCACCTGGTCACATTTAATTGAGCTTATATCAAGTTGAATTAGAAAAACCCCATATTGTGGCTCTCAGAAACACACCCTTGTTTAGTCCAAGTCAAGATCATCTAACTGAACATAATAACTGATGGCCATCTATCCAGAGTCATGCAAGTCCCTGTGGAAGATGAGCTGTCATTACATGCCATTAAACGACACTGGTTTAAACAACTTTGTGAATAGCATGAGAGTCTACAGTCTTTCAGACCCTAGTTTCATACTTACTGAAAGTTACAAACTAACTACTTTAAAAACTGTTCATAAAGTAGAACTACCCAGGGAGAATGTTATGAAAACTGGTATTAGTGTGGTGATAAATCAACATTGAAAATGTTAACTTTTGTCTATTGCTTCTTCATTTAAACAACAGTATAACTAAACTTTACTTCCATGTTTCTGGCAATCCCATTGGCGTTCATTTCCCAAATAATTGTGTAAATATTTAGATTGGTAATTGCATACTTGAATCTGGAATGCAATTCTTGTTTATCTTGCTTTTAAAAGTATTTCAAAGTATAGTTCTATTCATTTGTAAGAATTTGATAAGACAATTTTACTGAAAGCTAACAATCCACACAGAAAAGCTTCAAACTTCACAAATCAGTAAATTTACAAACTATCTTTATAAAACAAAAGATATGCAAAAAATCTATTTTTATTTTAAATATTTATGATCACAAAGAAGTCAAATTTGATTTTTTCTTCTTATTATTGGGCAGTTGTTCTTTATTTTTAAAATGTACAGTTATTTTGCATGACATATTTGGGGTTAAGTGTATGCACAATTTCTATAATGTTACCAATGACTCTTTAGATTTCTAAATATTATTTTTTATTATTAAGCATGTTTATGATTTCAAATATAATGATTTACTAATTATAATAATTAATGTATTAAAATCATCAATAATTATGGCAATGCGTAAGTGTGTAATGCCATATTTTTTCTACTTTGTTCTGACTTTTATTCTTTTTTTAACACATATTTTTTAAAAATGATAGCAGATGGTAAATAAATACAAATTACAGGGTACAATTACTGAATAAATTCCCAGTCAGGTAAATACTAGAAAAGCATCACTTAGCCTGCCAATTTAATGCAAGTGGCTCAGATCAGGGCACCATTCTGATGACACAGGTTTGACAGACAGCACATTACCATCCCAACCCTCAGTTAGTGAGTTAATTAGTGCCACAGCATGGTCAGTAACAGTGGTTACTGAATATTCTAAGACTCAGCATTAACATCAGGGGACATCTTTGTAATACGTTCGCTTTGCACAATTCAGACAAGAATATGTGAGCAGTCTTTGCATACTGTAAGGTGCTGTGCAGATATCATTAGCTCTTAGTATTATTCCTGTTTGGTGAGATTTCACCAGACGTAGAAGAAGAAAGGCTAGATTGTATAGCAGGCAAAGATGACTTACAGAACATCTTTAAAAGAACAGGTATGTAAATGGGTGTTTTCTTTCCTGACTGACCAGTACTGAATAATCACTTTGAGGCTTACAGTAATTAGAAATGCTCAGCTGTTACTAATTAATTACAAATGCACAGGCTTGTTACTAGCTAAATCTTCCTCTTAAATAAACCCATACTATTAATCTATGTATTGCCACGTGGCTCATGGCTTTCCATGTCCTTTACCATGTCTTGCCTCCTGAGTGTCTGGCTGGCATCTCCCTGACTCTGCCCCCCATTTCTCATCATTCTCAGTTTGACTTCCCCACCTAACTTCCTGGCCAGCTGCTGGCCTGGCAGCTTTTTATTAACCAATGAGAGTAATGAATAGTCATAGTGTAGAAAAGGATTGTTCCACAGCACAGGTACTTTAAGTACCTACTTTTCACCTTTTATTGAAAGTTGAAGCATTGATGATTCCATGAATCTTTGGAATTCATTGTGGTGGTACTATTTTTGAAAAGCAACTAGCATCATTAAATCAATCTAGTTGACATGTGTATAACCTCAAATGTCTCCAATCATTTTGTGATGAGAACAGAGGAAATTTGATATTAATACTTTGGAAGTGTACACTATTCTTTTGCTAGCTGTAGTTATCATAGTGGACAACACAAACACACATTTCCTATGTAAGACTTTAATCCTTCTGACCATGACCTTCTTATTTCCCACAGTAACCTCAAATACTGTAACATCCATTCTATTTCCATGAGTCACCATTTTTTATATTCTACTTGAGTTAAGAACACACAATTACACATTTACACTATTACAAAAACACGGACTTTGTTTTCTGATAAAAAAGAGAAAGCTTGGGCGTGGGGCAAGCCCTGGAGTGTTTTTGATATGATGAAAATGCACTGTGGAAAATCGATCCATGCTGTTTTCTTTATCAATTCATCTCCTGTTGGACACTTACATAAATGTCATAGCTTAGATATTTTTAAATGATGCTACAGTGAATATAGGTGCAAAGAGTAACTGGTTTCAGACCTTTTGCGTTAATGTTTATGGGTATGATTTCTGGATCATATCATAACTCTCTTTAATTTTATGATGAACCTTAGTAGAATATTTGGTATAACTACGTTAATTTAAATTCATATCAAAGATGAAAAAAACTTTTCCTGTTCAAGGTATCCTAGAAAATACTTAGTATCTTTTGTTTTTCATGAAAGCTGTTCTGAATAGTTTGAGATGGTGTTCTGGTTTAACTTACTTTCCTAATGAGTTTCAATGCACAGACCTTTGGGGCAGGCTGTAGATTATGTAACCGAGGCTGGCCTTGTACTCTGAAAGTAGACCTGCCTGGTGTCAGATTGATACAGACTTGCCTTCTGCTAATTCTGGGATGTTGGCATTAAAGGTGTGTGCTCAGATTTGCCCAATTTAAAATTGTTTTCATGGCTGTTTATTTTCTCACCACGGAGTTCTTTGCTCTCCCAATAATTTCAGATATGAACCTCTTAGCAGATGCATGTATTGTGAATGTATTCTCCCAAACTTCCCTTCATCACTGATGCTACTGTTTACTTTCTGCTGCCGAAGCCTCTTGTTTTGATTCAGCCCCCTTTGTCTATTTACTGTCTAGTATTTTCTTGCCTGTCTCTTGAGGTTCAGTTCAGAAAGTCATTGCCCCTGATTGTATTTCTGGTTACTTTCCTATTTTTGTTCTTTCTTTTGCAGTCACTAATCTTCTGCATGAGTCTTGAACAGATTTTTAAGTTGTACTCTGAAGGAGAGGCAAAATAAGGTCCCGATTTCCTTCTTTTATATATAGAAATGAAGCTTTTCCAATGTCATGGTCTGTGGAAACTACCCTACCTAGTCAATTCTATAACCTTTATACCTTAGTTGAAATATCAATTGATATGACTCAGTTCGCATCTGGACTCTCTAGTTTGTTCAATGTGCTGTGTGACTCTTTATTTTTTATTCTTTTTCATTGTTGTTTGGACAAAATCATGCTGTATTATTTACAGTTATACAGTTTCAAGTCCACCAGTATGATCCAGGATCATTTTTTTATGATTGTCTTTTCTCTTCATTGTTCTTCAATATTCAGTGAGAATTTTAGAATTCAAGCTTAATTATTTTTTGTGTTTTCTCACTCTATAGTACTATTGAGAAGTCTACATATATCAACATGGTTAGTCCAATTAAACATAAAATACAGGTATTTCTCATAAAGGAAAGATTTGCAATTCTGAAATTAAAATTTTTCAAACATTGGAAAGATAGAATTGGTGTTCTTAGATCTCCCACCAACGTGTTTGTAACTTCCCGGGCCTCCTGCATACACCGGAGCTGTGTAGAATGGAAAACAGCCGGTGGACGTATTCCTTCACAGTTTGCTCTCACAAAAACCAGCTCCGAGTCATACATGAACACTTTGGGAAAACAAAGACTTTAAAAATTCTGGTTCATAAAAGTATCATAATCATCTGTGCACATCCTCTTGAATTTTCAGAGTTTGTGTTTAGAAATTTAATGACAGTAAAATGCTCCAATAAAATCAAGCTATCACTCACAGAAAGAACTTAGAAAAACTTTCTTACTAATTGTTTCTTTGAGCCAATTTACTTTAGGAAGTTCATATAAATCTAACCTTTAAGGATTAAAAAAATCATAAAATATTTGATATAGTTCTAAAATATAGAAGCATAAAAATTCTAATAAAATTGATATTGTTAAATTGTATTGATTAATCTGCAAATCTCAAGATATTTTGGAGAGTTGCATGAACTATAAGTAAAGTATTAATTAAAAAATATGAAATATTTCTGTATTAGATTTTATTATATGAATCATGGATAACTAAAAATTATCAAAATATTCCTATATTGTGTACATGCTTATATCTATATTTAAAGACTAATATAAAGCATTTATATATCCATATATCAATTTTCCAACAGAAGTCATTTTCAGTTTTTTTTGTTATAGGAACTCAATATATAGTATTTTCAGGATGAAAACTAAAATTTATAAAGGAAGCATAAAATTTAGAAGTTTTGATTTTTTGAAGGATGTACAGTTGTAGAAATATCTTTTAAAAGAATGAAGTATTTGGACACATTTTTCTGACTAGATTAGAAAGTGCTTTCAGACCACAAATGAGGTAACTCATTCTTTAGATGTACAGTCATTTATGATCTGTAAACAAGCCCATGTTTGAGAAGGTAGATGTACTACCCATGTAATTCATATAACTTTTGCAAAACAAAAACATATATGTGCTCTTTGTATATGCTTTGTTCTCATTAGGGCTACTATTGCTATAATAAAACATGATGATCAAAATAACGTTGGAGAGAAAAGGAATTATTTAGTGTACACTTCAATATCAACTGTTCATCATCCAAGGAAGTCAGAGCAGGAACTCAAACAAGGCGGAACCTGGAGCCAAGAGCTGCTGCAGAGTCATCAAGGAGTAGTGCTTTTGGTTCGTTTAGCCCGTGTTTTAATAGAACCTGGGACCACCAGTCAATGGCTGGCATCACCCACAGTGGCCAGATCTTATGGAGGCATTTTCTCCATTGAAGCTTTCTCGTCTTCAATGACACTAACTTGTGTCAAGTAGATATGAAAAAAACTAGCTAGCACATAATTGCTTCTATGGGTGGTATTAGATGTTTTCTAAAATATTTATCAAAATAAAATACCAGTCCCCTTGGTTTTTCTCAAACCTGAAACAGCATATTAAATCTTAAGTAATATTAACATTTTATAGGAGAGTAAAGACAAATAAATAAAAAACGTAATTGAATCAAAATGAAACAATGAGCAAATTGAGACTATGAGGGGTCCTGCAATTGTCATGGCAGGGAAGAGAACCGCCAAGGGATAAGAATGAACACCCCATGCAGATAGACTTTGTCTACATAGAGGAGGCTTTGAAAGTCTAATGCCAGGAAGTTCATTGTCAGCATATTTAAAACACAGTATAATTTGGAAAAACATTTCCATTTCCAGGCAAAAAAAAAAAAAAGAGGTGAATCACTCCAATTCCAGGTACACAATATGCTCCCGGGGTAACTACATTGAAACTCCATTATTAAGTACTTGTGACCATGAGGGTGGCTGCTATAGCCAAAAGTCCTAGAATCTAGTACGGTCTCTGACACAAAAGAGGTCAGCATGTCATAAAGTACAGTGACATCTCCCCTAAGGATGGGTAATGATGATCTAGGAAGAGAAGAGTCTGGTATAATTATTTTGGGTAATTTGGGTGAGGTCTGTCTCTATTGCTAAAGGAGAGTGAGGTCTCCTTCCACAGGTGGCAAAAAGGTCACCAGGTCTTTTGCAAAATCTGCTGTCAACTTTATGGATTTGAGGCAAGTATTTGATTTTTGTCAACCCCATTGAGGGGGAAACCCATGTGATTAACTTCCTGGTTCTCTTACTGTATGTCTGTGAACACAAGGATCTCTGTGCGTCCAACAATAATACGTATTTGAAATTCAACTGATAGGTCATAACAGGACCTAGGCAATGATAATGAAAAGCAGTGATTGGGTAGGTTGACCTTCCTAGCTTGGAAAAGAGATATAAGCTAAAGTAGATAATGAGCTTGAGTTTGGTTGTGTTAAAATTATCTAACAATAGCATACAGATGGAATTGTCAAGTAAGCATCTTGCAGTGGGAAGGAGCCGGGGTCAGAAGCACAACTTTGGCATCACTGAAGCTAGGATCTTTTACATAGAAAACAGACTCCCTCTGCAAATTCTTGATTATTTCAATGCATTCCCTAATCTACTATTCCCTCAAAGAAAAGTATATGAAGCAATGCAGCACTTACAGTATTATCCAAATGCCTATGAACTAATACACTTGCAACATTTTTCGCTTTCCTCATTTGTAACAAATGACCTAACAATTTTGAAAGCATGACACAAACTATTTTCTTATGGCACTTTGGAAGGGTGGAATGAATTTTGCCCATGAAAGTGAAGGTAATAAAACCTGAGACCAGAAATTTTTCACTGTTAGCGTATGTATATGAAAGTAGAATATTAGATGATAAGAATACATAAGCATATGTTAGATAATTCATATTTGACTTATTTATTTTGCAAGAGTTGATGCTGCAGATTTGAGCTATGACAAACCGTCAATTCAAATCTTGCATTAAAAGACATGTATTTTTCATGATATCCTTTATATGGCAATATCTTGGATATCAGGCCTTTCAAGTAATCAAAGTACATTGAATAGAGTCATAAACAAAAGTAGCAATAATTTATTCTCATTGTAAGCTTTTCCATGTGACGCATAGATATTCTTTGTGATATTGAACAGGGTAATGCATTCTTATTTTGATGAAAGGAAAATAAAAATTATACTTATTCTTTAAACTTGGCAACTAAAGGAACCACTCTCTCACAACAGTGTTCTGAATTACCAAAACAAATCGTACATGTTACCGAAAAGAAACTGTCCTATATTGTGTTTAGACTTCTTAATACACAGAGCAATGAGTAACAGACTCAACAAATGTCAGCTTCAAGCTATAACGCTTTGTGAGCTTTCAACTGAGCACTGAACTCGTCAAGAATGAAACAAAAACTAGACCTGTAAAAAGTGCCTGATTAATGGTGAAACCTTCACAAAGCCACAGCATGCTTGATGAGAAGATAGGAAATTAGGCAAGATTTAAACAAGAGTTTCATTTTAATATACCTATAACTACAAATATGTTGCTGAAAAAGAGTAAGGTCTGTCTCATTATAGTAGAGGTTTGCTATTGAAGATTTTAAGGTAAAATAGTCATTTTATTGAATATCTTAGTGAAAATCTGTGTACAAGTGTAAATGGTCCCAAAAAGATTTAGAGAGAGTTTCTATGGCAAGAAAGTGAAACTTTTGGTTAGAGTTGTTTTGGCATCAGGTGAATGAGTTCCTGAAGTTCCTGTGACTCCTATGCTCTCACTCTCCTTGATTCATGATGTAACGATCAACTTGGTGACGTAGGTTAATTTTATGCACACCACAATTACTAGTGATAGGAAAATGAGGCAATACCAACAGTAACAACAACCCCAAGTTATTAATTTTAATGGAAATAATAGACTCTGCCATGTGACCCAGAGCAAAATTTCAGAGTGGGCATGAAATCAACATGTATCAGTATTTATCTTCTTACTAAATATATGTGCATTTATTATCAAATAATTGTTTTAAATGTTTCCTTGTAAACTTCTGTGTTTATTTCTTAATACTAAAAGAATTTGGGCAACCTAGAGCAATTTAATATGTGCTGAAAACAAACTGGAACTTCCTTAGATTAAAAGTCTAAAGTGCTGTGGTATTTCCTGAATTTCTTCATTCCTAGAGTCACAGACAGTTTCTAAGATGTAAAACTGTCCATTAGCAGTGCACATTTCTTTGAGAGCCCATTTGTTCCTCTTTTCAGTGGTCTCCACTCCAGAAATCATTTAGTGTCTTACATTTGTTATTATTTATGGCCGGTTTATTGAATTTCCGAGATTAATTTGCAAAACGTGGAGTATGTTGCACTAGAAAACACACAGTATATAAACAACGGCAAAATGATAAGACACCAGATATCACCACGCTCAACATCAGTTAAATATCCAGACTGAACTTAGCCTTCTGTGTACAGTTAATAGCATGGTTCTTTTCAATCTAGTTTCCTTTAAATGGTTTTAATAGACATCTTTGCTGCCTTCTTTGTTGATTATTCATTGTTCACTAACTCTTAGAACATACATAAATTTAATTGATGTCAGCATGGTCTCTTGAGGTAAGGTTAGGTTTTTAAGAAGCACAATGAATTTTAAAAATCACCAATGGCTATAAACCACTTAAAAACAAAAATGTTCTCTTGATATGAGGACTCAGTTTTGTTTTTCTTAGGGCTCATTTGCAATTGTACTCAGAAAATATAGAATAAAGCTTGCAGTAGAATGCTATAAAGCAATCTGGGGAAAGGCGGGTAATCTGTTATAGTGCAAAGTGGTCTGATATACTCAGTACTGTCCAGAGACAGCATCAGTCTGGCAGTAATACTTTGAAATATTTTATTTCCAAGAAAGAGTAAAGCATCATCACAAGATAATAATATCAGTCTTTTCATTCTTAACAGATCAAATAACACTAAGGCAATGCAAGTAAAATTAATTCTACTCAATAAATAAAATGTGTGTATGTTTGTGTATGTATGTTTGTATGAGTGTATGAGTGTGCACATGTATGCTTGTATGATAAAACAAATTTTTAGAAAGTATTAAGATAAACATTTTGTTTTAGGTAATTTTATATTATCAGCCCTCAGAACGTTTTATTCAGTTTTGTTTGTCATAATCAAGGAAATATTCTTTTGTGAGGCATGAAATTTGATTCTGAAAATTTCTAATGGGAATTACGACATGAAGTTTGGGTTGGTGAATTTATGTGCATGAGTAATTTTGTCCTCTGTTGTAGAACAAAATGAGCTGAGGTATACTGATAGGACTATAACTTATAGGAAGGGTTTTGTTTCTTTTTACACTGGCCATCAATTTTAGTTCCCATAAGAGAAGGAGCATGCAACAACTGGGGGATGATTATCTAGATTTTTACTTTGCAGTCTTTCTGAGGCTACAGGAAAGTATGAGAGTATGCTACATCCTCTTTAGCCTCTGCCAAGGCTCCAGGGCCAAACTGTGGATGCTAGAGATATGTCTCACAGCCATAGACTTCTCAAAGCCTGACCCTGTGCTCTTTGCTAACCATTAGCTAGTTGTGTTATCATTCCGTTTACCCATGAGATTAATCTACAGGGAAGCTTACTAGATGACAGCCTAAGTTTATCAGTTTGAAGATGGGAAAATACCCAGAGACACAGTGTACACCAGAATCATGGAAGTCACCGTCTTCATAGACCAAGTCTAGAAACTGACCTCCAATTTTTCATTCTAAATTTTTTTCATTTCAAACAAGTCATTAAGCACAAGCTGCTCTTTAGGAAATGTGATCACCATAAGAGTGTTAAGTAGGTGGCAGGGGCAATGCTGTTTGCTGGAGAGGATGACAATAACAAGGCTGTACGGGAAAAATAATAAAGTTACTGGATGAGAATAGAATTGGCAACATTTCATAGATTCAAAAACATATCTAACTGTGTGTGTACCAGATGTTCCTGTCAGTTACTAATGTTCATCTCATCCTTAGCTGGCAAACTTTACCTCACAAGCTCTACTTCCCACACTTTGCATTCAGTTCAAACACTATTGAATCTAGTGTACTTCCTTTATATTTAGTATTTATAGCACAGGGTTTTTATTTTCTTTGCTAGTATACTATCTGTTAGAACTTCACATCTCTGAACTGAACTCCCACCATAAATTCTCAAGTTGATAACAGAGAGGACAACCTTATTTAATAATGCATTTATAGTATGTGATTGTTCTCACACACATACTGTTCAAACAAACTTGAGGGCTGCATTGGGTAACACAAGAAGAAATGCTGTTCCCCTCAGAAATGACATTTTTCTCAAAATTGTATATATTAGAGAAATCTTTCACTAGAGGTTGTTTTTCCCTCTTCAAGCTTAGCACTAGATGAACATTTCAGTTTAGCTCTGTGTAAATATGTTAAGAAGCATTCAGAGGTTTGGGAATGCATTCACTCACAATTACCTCCTTCAACAAATATAACCTTTATGAAGATTACCAAATTAGACATGTATAGAAAATAGAAAATGCTAAACATTTTGAAACGATGATTTCTTTCTTTCTTACAAACCGGAGAAAATAACAAGGCTCTGACAGGAGCTGCCCTTCTAATTACCACCTTTGTTGATGCCCCCCACCCAGAAATAACACATGAATGTATTCTGAAAACACAATTTATTCACAGGAATTTGCCTGTCTTTCGTAGCTCTGAAAAGATAAAAAGACTGGGTTTGAAAAGTCCCGATTTCCTTTCTCTGTGCTATCTTATTTTAGCAAGCAAGGAACCACTTTTCTTCTGTGCTTTGTTTTAATTAAGCACGCATTGTCCATCTATCATGCTGCTTCACATGGGTCCCACATGATTGTTATCTCCCATCCCATTCCTTAATCTTTTTTTTCCGAGAGAGGAATGAAAGAACAGACAGTAATAAGAGATTTCATTGTGTTTCCCTTTGCTAGAGGTGGGAGGTCTCACCTCCAATCAAGACAAGGTAACCTATGTGCAAAATATCCCAATCTGGCTTGCTGGTACATTAACCAGCCTGATGGGTTCTAGTTTCTGACTAATGAGTGCTTAATTAGAATGTTCTCTCACACAAAAATACTTTATCAAAGCTGACCTATTAGTAATACACCTTTCCTTATTTATAGAAGACACAAACTTGAAGTAGGTTGTTCTCTGATTTTTTTGTTGTTCTTTTATTTTGTTTGTTATAAAGGTTTTAAAAGAATTCAAATATTTATTTCAAACATAGTTAATCAGAGGGGATTTTTTTACAACACATACACATTGGCATATGCAGTCCTAACTACAAAACCAGTACTAGAGTAAAGCAACATTCATAAACTTTACAATTACAATTTGATCATTATAACATGATGGAACAGACCAGAATCTAGCATATGTCCACACCCTAACACCTGAACCAGGTCTCTGTAAAAAACACTTTAAGAACACTGCAAACCAATTATTTTCTATATAATGCTTAATAGGAATTTTGAGAAGTGTTATTACTAAGTAGATAAAATGTTTAACATGGAGATACTGTCCATATAAGTGAAACATTGTATGGGGTAGTAGAAGAATTACATCTTAATCTGGTTACTAATTAGGAACTGATGTTACTGATATGTAGTTTTCTCTAATTGAAACAATCTAGTCTGGAAATTTGACTCTCACTATAAATAATGAATAAAATTTTGAAGGATGCATATACTTAATCTTTTTAAGGCATTATGAAATAAAAACAGTATGCAATATGTGTGCAGAACATTACCTATGACCCTAACAATGTTTTTTGTATCAGTAAAAATAAATTTTCAAACAAATTAGAGCTTCTCTTATGAATCTAAACTTGCAAAGGAATGTTAAAACCTTGTAAATATTGCCATGTATAAACTCTCAAGTACATGCATTATTAATATTTTAAATATCTGTTTTTATCAATTTTTAATCTGATAGTGTTGGATGCTTTGAGAGTAAGATATATCTTATAGTTCTTTGCTTCCAAAACCTGTCCATCATGATTTCAGAGAGTATTTTTTTCCAGTAGGATGTTCATATTCAAATACAGTCTGCTTTTCAGGTTGTATAGATTACATTGATACAATACCTTCATCTGACATCCAAATTCTACCTTTGTCATCTGACTCAATAATGTCCTTTATTAAATTTCATTCCTACATTGAGGAATCCCAATTGGGGTCACATCTTATAGTAAGTTGCTATTTCTCTTCAGTCTTTTTAAAAAAAAAAAGAAAGAAAAAGAAAAGAAAAGAAACTCTCTTTTTCATTATACATACCAATCTAAGTTCCCATTACTTCCCCTCCTCCCATTCTCTCCACATACCCTCCCACCCCACCCCCATCCACTCCTCAGAGATGCTAATGCACCTTGCCTTGTAGAAGGTCAAAGGCCCTCCCTACTATATCTAGGCTGAGCAAAGTATCCATCCAAAGAGAATAGATCCAAAAAAGCCAGTACATGCAGTAGGGATAAATCATGGTGCCATTGCCAGTCTCCCCTCTGCCTCAGCCATGCAACTGTCAGCCACAATCAGAGGGACTAGTTTGGTCCTTTACTTGTTCCTTCCCTGTCTGGCTGGAGTTTGTCAGCTTCTATTGGCTCAGGTAGACTGTTTCAGTGGGTGAACCCATCATGGTCTTGACCTCTTTGCTCATATTCTCATTCCTCCCACTCTTCAACTGGACTTTGGGAGTTCAGTCCAGTGCTCCCATGCAGAAGAATGGAAAAAGAAAATGTGGCACATTTACACATTGGAATACTACTCAGATGTTAAAAAACAATAACATCTTGAATTTTGCATGCAAATGGATGGAATTAGAAACATTATCCTGAGTGAGGTAACCCAAAACCAAAAAGATGAATATGGTAGTATTCATTCATAAGTGGATACTAGCCATAAACAAAGGATATTGAGCCTATTGTTCATTGCCCTAAAAAAGCTAAGTAATAAGGTGAACCCTAAGAAAACATATATAGATCTGTAACATATGTGCTTGCTTGTTGGGGTTTCTGTTCTGCCCAGTTCCCCCAGCAGTGTAGTCCCAGAGAAAATCACACAGAGTCTACATTAGGTTATAAACTGATTGGCCCATTAGCTCAGGCTTCTTATTAGCTCTTGTAGCTCATATTAACCCATTTTTCTTATCAATATTAGCCACATAGCTCTGTACTTTTTTCAGCGGGGCAGGTCACATCCTGCTTCTTCGGTGGTCTGGGCGGGACTGGGAGGAATGGGCTTCCTCCTTCCCAGCATTCTCCTGTTCTCATTGCCCCACCTTTACATCCTGTCTGGTTGTCCCACCTATACTTCCTGTCTGGCCAATCAGCATTTATTTAAAACATGATTGACAGAATACAGACAATTCTCCCACATAGATCCACCTGGAAACAGGCAAGATTGCCTGTCAAAATTGGGAACATGGGGTAGGGGGAGAAGGGAGGGTATAAGGGAAAGAGTAAAGGAGAAGAGGAGAGGGGAGGAGAACTTGAGAAAATGGGATAGTAGAGAAGGAGGAAGGACAGAGATGAGAGCAAGGAAAGAGATATCTTGATTGAATAGTCCTTTATAAGGTTAGCAAGAAACCTGGCTCTAGAGAAATTATCAGGAATCCAAAAAAATAACCCCAGCTAAGACCCTAAGCAATAGAGGAGAGGGGGCCTGATCTTGACTTGCCCCGTAGTCAGATTGATGAATATCTTAAGTGTCACCATAGAACCTTCATCCAGCAACTGATGAAAACAGAGGCAGAGAATCTCTTCAGTCTTTTTAATCTTGAACAGTTCCTTAGCCTTATAATTAACATATGGCATGGATAGCTTTGGAGAATATGGTCCATTTTTACTAGAATGTTTCTTATTTTGAATTTGATGCTTCTTCATCATTAGATTCAAATCTTTATCTCTTAGCCACTATGAACACAAAAGAACGTGTGAAATTGTATTCTTTTGGGGTGTGACCTCCACATATATACAGTGCTGGTCTTCCTTTATTTTGTGCTATAAGTTTGGTTTTTCATACATTTTTATTAAATTTCTTCTCCACAATTCTTCCAGTTCAGCATTTGTTGCCAATGTACCTGTTTAGTTTCTCAATTAGAAAGGATGTTAACATCAGATCAGCCTGCCCCATGAGGTTTCCTAAGTCTGATTCCACCCACTTTAGAGGCTCAAACCATCAAAATTTTAATTTCTCCTTGCTATTTGTGCTTATGTTGAGTCCCTTTATAGCAATGACAATTTCTTCTTCACTGTCTTTATTTAAAGGTCATTTTCTTATCTGCCTATGAACTTCAGCTTTTAATAGCCTTCTCTAACCTAGTCTGTCCTCTCACATGTGTTTTCTTCTTGGAAGAGAACTAAAATCTATTTGAATACGTTTTCTTGATGTTAAATTTTATCTTCATTCTTGACCAACATCAAGAGCGACATTTGAGATTCTAGGGGTTAGCTCAATTGTAGAGCGCAGGAGGAGCTTTTTAGTGTGGGAAGTAGAACTGGCTGTTTCCTGTTGGATAGACAAACAGATAAATTGTGCAAGACCTTGGCTTTAATGCCCCAAACTCCCTGAAAATAAATAATCAAGTAGTTTTCCTCATGCATTATTTCAAACTGGCTTAGTAATAAAACATGCAATTTATATATTTTTTCAACTAGGTGTACCATATTATTCTCTTACATAATGCTTTATCTACTTCTTGTACCAGTTTATTGAAATTATGCAGACATAGTGTGCTACCTGTGAGCGTCTTTCTATCCCCTGTCACTAGAATAGCACCACCTGCTCATGTGAAAAGCATATAAACAAGATTTAGGATTAGTTCTCCTCAAAAGTGATCCAATTCTATGGGCTTCTGATTCTTCTGCTATAACCTTAAATTAAAACTTAAAAAATGGCAGCAACATTTTTCAAATTTTACTTTTTAATTATATTGGAACATAACCTCAGATATATTAGTATTCAAACATCTGGAAATCGCTTTCACTGTTGTTATCTGCATTTCATGAGAAGAAATTATGTTTACTCATGATCCTCCTATAAACTGCTTTGTGCTGAACATCGGTCTCTCTTAAAATATTTCACATGGTCAATGTAGACTTTGTGTCTCTGCTTCTTTGCTTTAGCAATAGCAGAATGTTCTTACTCTAAATATAAAATTATGAGAAAACAAGAAACAATATTTTCTTTAATTAGCCTCTTCCTTTGGGGGTTTTAGAAGAAGGGTTATGACTTGACAAAGATCCTTCCCATCTGTTCCTGTTTGTTTGCTTTTATTTTGACTTCCTTTCGTTGTCTTATCAAATATCACATGAATCATTGACATTTGTTTTCATCGCTTGTTTTGATTTCCTCTGCTTCACATGATTAAGATATTATGTTGAGACAAGGATCACGCTAACATATTATATATTAACCTCATATTCTTTAGGCAAATATTAAACCTTCTAGATATAGGATTTTACATGTTTACTTTCTCCCATGTTAATATTTTTCTCCACTCTACAGTAGTAAAGAGTGTGTGCATACAACAGTTTTGTGGAAACTGCAGCCTTCATTAGACTACAGATGCCAGGATAGGGGTTTTGAATACATAGGTAATGTTTTTAATAAATTTCCTTCCTTGTAGAATGTACAGTTTTTAAGACCTTTATGCAAAAGATAGGTAAGAGTTCCTTGTAGATGTTTGTCAGGGATTTCCAATCAAAACTAAGATACACATCCATCCCTACGTTGTGTGATATATTGCAACACCATTTTCTCCTTGTACTGATATCCACCTAGTAGGGAATGATACTCTTGGTAAAACCTGATAAGGCAATTTGAAATTGTTGTCATTTGCATGTTATCTTGTTATAAATTATGTTAAATAATGTGGCAAACAGAATCCTACCTCACTGACTTTATAAAACTTATTTTGATTCAACATATACTTTTTACATGTGGAATAAGAGGTAGTTTTCATCAGACATTATCAATAACTTCAAATAAAAGTACAGGACAAAAACTTGAAGCCCAAAAGCTAAACTTACTTTGTGAGCACAATGCAAAGGTAGAATTTTTGTGACATATTCCCCATTTCTCTTGTCTTTTTTATTAAAGTGAATGTTCTATAAAACCCATAAACTTGAGTCTAATTGTATGATTTTCAGCATTAATATTGAATTCTCAGATCATACTGGATGTGCATTTAGTGTAAGATTGTTAGAAAGCTTCACTGCTTTCATAAGGCTCTGAGTTCAATTTCAGAACAAAAAATGAAAGAAGAAGACCTTAATTAAGCTCATGTTCTGTGATGATATTTAAAACATTTCTTCATCTTGTTATCTGTAGATCTAAATCTGCATCACAATAAGCAGCATACAAAAAATTTACACCGGTGATGAACTATTCAGTGATCAAGACACTATCGTGTACCAAATTATGGCTGGAAGTATCAAATCACAGTGAACTTTGAAACTATTAGGAATTTGTAATTTAAATGTTTCACTCAATCCCTACTCCCAAAAGCTTTTAATTAGAACAGACTTTTTAATTAAGTACTCCCATGCACAAAGTTTAGCCTGATGATTTTTCCTGTCATATCAACCTCCTGTACAGAAGCAAATATTCATTGTGTCAAAGGAAAACCAGGGCTTTTTAAAAATTCCAACAAGAATCTAAGAACTCCAGTTTTGATTATCAGCTGTGCAGACTAAATGGAATGCCCTGCCCTTGGAGCAGAGCAGCAAGGATGAAACAGAACAGTGAGAGCACGTCGGATACTCCGAATTTATTCCAATATTTAGTTAAGGAAACAATGCATAATGGAGTGGATACAGACTTTGTATTCTAGTTCACAGCACTGCCATTTGTTTTACTGTGAGAATGTCTGAAGCTCCAGCTTCCTCAAGCATCCGATCCTTATTTAGGCAAAACTTTAAGAATTATTTGTTTTTGAGATACAGGCCAGTAGAGAACTTAATTCTTTTATCAATTCTTTAGAATTTCATTTTGTCCATACAATGTATTTTTCTTAAACTGTTCCTCATTCCTGCCCTAACTCATCCTAAGTCCAACTCCAGATCCCCAAATGACTCCCAAATCCCTATCTTTTGAAAAATAACATACTATGTCCTATTTGTTAATTTTATCATAGGTGTGGGGTCATCCACTACAGCATAGACCACCTACCAGGTGTTATAAAAAATAATAAAAACTTCATCTTCTTCCCCCAGAAGCCTTTAACTCTCAGTATCTCCTAGTGGTATGAGAGACTGTTGATACCCTCCTGACTCTGTGCTAAAATGTTGACTTATGCAGATCTTGAACAGCCAATCACAGCTGCTGTGAGTTCATTAGCTGAGTGGTGCTTTTATGTTAAGAAGACGATTTGGTCCTCCACTCACACTTATCTTTTAAAATTGTTCTGTTTGATCATCCAGAAAGTGATTTAAATGTCACAGACACATATTATCAGCAATTTCCCCAGTTGTGTGTTTTGGTATTAAACACTGACCATTTTGGCAAGTAATTTTGATGAAATCTGAGAGCATCACTAATCTCTCGGTCTGGAGGCATGAGTTTAGAGGACAGTTTAATGCTATGTCCATTTGCCAAAATAGTAGAAGTCAGTTTATTCTCGGGGCCGACAAGCCATGAGTTCTTGGTCAGTTTTACATTATCAAAGATACACTTCCTCCTGTGGAACAGTTTCTAAATCAAATCAGAAAGCAGTTGTTAAGCCCCATACATTTGTGCCACTGTTGTTACATTCATAGAATATTTTGCCACGCAGGTCATGACAACTTTTATTCCCCCAGCTTCCAGCATAGATCTGCCAGTATTATGAAGGAAGGTTTCTGATAGGGCCAACTTAATTTGCCATGGAGTGTGAGAAGCAATAGGGTTTTAGCATGAGAATGTGGTGGGCAACCAAGAACAACAACCATTGCCGGCATTGTTCAGGGGATCTCCAGGACAACCTTGACCAACAACACAAGAGGAAGTTCCCAGATATGGCAGTGGAATTTTAACTTGTCTACTCCTGACTTCTAGAGGAACATTATCCCTCCTGTAGGAAAATTAAATTTAATCCCTCTCTCTCTCTTCTCTCTCTCTCTCTCTCTCTCTCTCTCTCTCTCTCTCTCTCTCACACACACACACACACACACACACACACACACACACACACACACACACACAGAGAGAGAGAGAGAGAGAGAGAGAGAGAAGAGAGAGAGAGAATATGTTCCCACATGGTATTAATGTCAGTTTTGCTAACTAACCCTCTCTGCTATCCTACTCACTCTTCCATCTCCAGACTTAATAGCCTTTGTTATTTTTGCTTTTTTAAAATTTAAAAATTTAAATACCTTTTTTCATTTATTTTACATACTACCCAGATTCCCTTCCTTCCTCTCCTCCAATCCCCTCACCTCCTCCTCCACCTCCATTCAGCAAGGAAGGGGCCTCCCATGGGCTTGCACAAAGCATGGCACAATAAGTTGAGGTATGACCAAGCTCCTGACCTTAAGGTGGGTCAGGGCCAGGGAAACTAGTAATATGAACAGTTTACCACAAGCCAGTTAAGCACCGGGGAGAGGTCTTACTCTCACTATTTAGAAGCCTTACTGAGAAGCTAAGCTACACAGTTGTCACACACATGCAGAGGGCCTAGGTTGGTCCTATGCAAAGCCCCTGACTATTGGTACAATGCCCATAGCTCCTGTGATCTCTGGTCAGCCTACTTAATAAATGTTAATGTATCTTTAGCACAATATGTGCTTGGAAAATGTTGGTTGTACTTATAATAAGAATTGTTATGATTTCCTTGAGGTGAAAGCTTTTATTGATTTGGATTTCATGTCTCATAATACTTTGGTAAAATTTACTCAGCATAAAGAATAGAATTCTTATATACCTGCAAATTCTCGATACCTGCATTTTTTTTCTTTAAGTACAGCACACAGAAACACATATAGATGTTAGAGATAATATAAAGAATGTTGGTGTGGCACATGTAGGAGGCTATCTAGTCAGGGGCGGGAATGAAGTATGGTGAAAATAGGCAATTCTAGTACAGGAAATAATGCTTCCTGCTGGTTCCTAACATCTAAGTTGGACAGTTCATAACCTTCTGTAACTCCAAATCCAAGACATCTGACGCACTCTTTCTGTTCTCTGTGATGCAGCTACATACATATGACATTCACTTACACATGTCACACCTAGAAACACATGAATAGAAAATAGTTATTCAATGGTATTTTATGTAATTTTGAATGTAAATTTTGTAATATACTAATTGCCTTTAACACATATTGTTTCTTCAAAAGTTTAAGATTTGGGTTGATGAGATGACTCAGTGTATAAGGGCACTTGCTTGATGATCTGAACTCATTTCTCTAAACACAGATGATGGGGGGAGAAACTCGATGCTGGCATTTTGTCCACTGACACCCCCCCCACCACATATACAGATGCATGGTGGACTGTACACACAACCCCACATACATATAATAAAAAAATGTTTTAACTATCCGAGGAAGGCTAACATTTGTCATCTCAAAACATTTAAGGCAAGCACTTTAATAAATCATTCTGCTTCTAATATTGACCGGAACAGTGACATAGCTATTTTTTTCATGGGACTTACCAGTTTGGAGGCTCACAAGCAATTTTTAGGGTGCATGGACTGGTAAACAAAAGTTGGACATGTTTAAAAGTAAAGAATTTTAGCAAGAAGGGGCTGAAGAGTTAGTTAATGCAAGGGAGAGAATACTAACTTCTCAGCCTACTACAGAGCAAAGACTGAGTGTATTAAGGCAGAGTGAAGCTTTGCTCACTGCAGAGGGGGGCTGCCAGGATCGTGGTGTTTTATGCCTCCATGGAAGTGATATTATATTTCTGCAAATCATAATAATGTAAAATGTGACAAGAAAGTGAAATTTGGCCAAATCATTTTTCTTGGAAGTAAAAATTGCTTTACCATTGACAGAAGTTTTGTACTATTTACTATCGATACCTGCTGTAGATTGTGCAACAGCATGTAAGGGAGATGTGTAAATGCTTTTTTTTTGTTTTGTTTTGTTTTCTGAATTCTATTCTGGGCTGCTTCTATTTCCTGGTAAATTGGACACTTTTCACATATCTATACTGATATTTATTTTTCAAAGTTTGAAAATGATTTTTCCAAGCATTGTACCCTCTCCTGTAGCTGGGAATGCTTGAAATTCTGTTGTATTTTATATACATCTGAACGTTAGGTTAAACACAGAGGGGACAGGTTAGAGTGTAACACATCAAAAAAATGGACTGACGTTTTGTGTGTGTTTTGTATTGGATAATTAATTCCCCGTTTCTTATTTCTGCTTCATTCAAATAGTTTATACAATATGTCCAAGGTTTCGCTACTTTTCATTTCCCACAAAATCATGCCTTAAGCTTGGTAGTATACTTATAAATTAACATTTATTTCTTCAGTTTATCTCAGGGCAGTGAAGGTGAAGAAAAGCTCAGCTTTATAGGTGACACTAAAACAGCGGTGGTGGTCCTCAAATATTTAGCACAAGCACACAATGGCCACATCACCTAGAATATTTAGCACAAGCGCACAATGGCCACATCACCTAGAATATTTAGCAACACTGCTGGAGAGAGAGAGGGATCTGGCTTTCGTGATGGAGATACACCTGAGTGCATTCCCAGAAAATTTGGTTCTGCAATCTTGGTGGAAGTAATTGTCATTCAACAGAAAGTCACTAGCTTTGCATATCAGTAATGCACATACACACAAACTCTTATCTATTTCCTGAGTGGTCTGGAACTGATATCATTATAGCAAATATATATTTATGAGAACTAAGACGTCTGCACCCTCCTTGATCCTATGAACTCATGTAATTATGAAATTAATTTTGAGAATATGTGAAAACTGTTATGTCCTAAGCAAGTGAAAGTAAGATAAAGGCCAGAATTTCACACCTTATTTCATATTTCTTATATCCACATTTGTCCCTAAAATGTCATGTCATTAATTATTTTTATCATTTATTTTAGATGGAAGACTGTATTTGAAAACTACTGTCATGTACTGAATCTTTCCTGTTGAAGAAATCCATCCTTTCATACAGAGCTCTGGAGTCAGACATTCATCAATGGAAAGTTCAGGAAAACAAAAAAAGTCCATATAAAGGAACTTCTTCTATTTTGTGTGTTAATGCTCTTTAACATTTAAGTATTCCACAAAAGCAGAAAAGTTTCCGCCATTGGTTTTCCACCTGTGGTTCATACCGGAGACTGAGAATGTTTATAAATGTACACATCTCAACCTTCCTACAGTTAATAACTCAGCTGTGCTGCTGGACACGTGTAGGCAGAGATAATGATGGGTCTTAAGAACACCTAGCTTTGATTTGTTTTCTTTTTGTTCTTAATGGAAGGAACCATTTCTCCTCTTCTGAAAATTCTGTAACTGAGCGCATCAACAGACTGTTGCAGTGTTCACCCAGACTTATAGACCTGTGTCTCACAGAAACCAGCAAGAATATACAGGATGAACCTGTAAGAGGCATCAAGGATGCTGGTAGGGAATGAGAGAAGTGAAAGTATACTGTTACGTTCGATTTTAAACCCTGTAATTGTGGATTTTCTCCTGGAGACTTTTTCATATACTTTCTGAAAGACCAACAAATGTATGTTAACAACTCAATGGAATTACATTTTGCATATCTGAAACAGAAGCATTGAATATAAGCCAAAAGGTTTCCCTGATGGTCTCTTTTTCTTAAAGATAAAAAAATATATAAATATATATATAAATATAACATGTTTTCATTCCAAACTGGTAGTGGTATATAGGATTACAAATAATAACGTTGCTTCTTACTCAAACTGTTGGTCACATGTACAGTATATAAACATAAAACTCACAGGAAGGTATTATGTATGCAGTAGTATACTAGCGTTTAGGCAATGAAAATTTTAGAAAATATGTTTTGTCACCCTGTGGGTCAGAAAGTTGTCTTTCTGGTTTTAACGCATGCAGGCATGTAAATATTTGTCTGGAGTCACAGTATTAATGAATGAGATCTTATGAATCTGGTGACATCAGAACTCTGAGTCAGTCACTTTTATTTGTATATTGATCCCTAGTGAGTGCCCCAAACTGCACTACAGAGGAGGAATTGTGACTGACCAGTAAATCAAAACACCAGAGATATTTTTATATGTTAATGTCATAATATGTTAATGTTGCTGAAAAACAAAACTTAACAAGCCCTTGGTGTATTGGTCCAATACCACGTAGCCCTGAGTGATGAAGTTAAACTGTGCCATGCTTCCCACCTTGTTCAGAGGGAAGGGTGGCTATGTGTTATTTTTACTGTCTTTTTGAAAGTTACAGTATGTGTTTTCATATTTGTGCATATAACTGGAAGTAAAGCTGCAAACAGTGCTATTACACGCTGAAGTTTGCTTTGTTTTTACACAATAGGAGTGACACTTTTAAAGACTTACATGAATCAGTGTAGTTGCTGTACATTTTATGATTTTCTCTGCTATCCTAAAATTTTATAAAATATCATTTTTATTCCCATAAAGCAACAAAGTAATAAGTCTAAGGAAGCTAGTTTCAATCTGTAAAGGTAGTTCTGATTGGGTAATCATTATTTAGTTAAGAAAGAATTTCCCATTATGGATACTGTGTCACTAAGCTCCTGTACTTTTTAGGTCTTCCTTGCAGTTCTGAAACATAATTAATTTCTTGGCTGTAACTTGCTATTAACCATTTAAGTCCATTTTTAATACAACAAAGGGTTATATGTACAGTTTTTCTTTTAGCTTGCTTTAAAAGGGAGTGATATTTTAATTTAAAATATTGTTAGTAACTGCTTTATAGAAACTTGGTTTGCTGAGCATAATTCTTCCATCATCATGTTTTGTTATTTGAGGAAAAGAGAGTCTTTTCCTACTTACAGGTATGTTTTGTTTGTTTTTCCCTACATACAGTCTTTCAAAAGTTATAACATTTAAATTTGGATGGACTTGTGTCAAGATTTGAAGTCATACATTAACAGACTTTTT
Source organism: Ondatra zibethicus (assembly GCA_004026605.1). Taxonomy (NCBI): domain Eukaryota; kingdom Metazoa; phylum Chordata; class Mammalia; order Rodentia; family Cricetidae; genus Ondatra; species Ondatra zibethicus. The sequence continues at coordinate 24,008 of PVIU01013288.1, read as the reverse complement.
TTTAACCCTACAATTTACATGGGTAGCAGAGTTGGTCACTGCTCTGCTCCTGGTATAGATTCACCTGTTAAGTGGGGTTAAACATTTTGAAATGCATATGTTAAAGACCTCTGAGAATGCTTTAGTGTTTGGTTCAACAGAAAGAAAATATTAGAATTGAAGAAAAATGCTGTCCACTGTATGTTGAGACTCTTATTAACCTGTTGTAAATAATATAATTCACACAATGTTATTGTAAGTTTGTAACTTAATTTCCCCCTTTTTAGTTAAACAGGTTGATTTAGAAACTTGTGTTTTGGTGTAAGCAAGTAAAATTGTGTCCATTTTATGGTTTCCATGCTTTTGTAATCTTACAAATATTAACGTCTAGTTGTTCTATATTATAACCATATTTGCGCTCTATGCAAGCCCTTGGAACAGAACATACTCATCTTCATGTAGGACCTATGAAAATTGTCTATTTTTATCTATATATTTAAAGTTTTCTAAAAATGATAAAAGGTTATTACGAATTTTGTTGTACAAAATCTGTACAAAAATCTGTTTTTACATCATAATGCAAGAATTGGAAATTTTTCTATGGTAGCCTAGTTATTTGAGCCTGGTTTCAATGTGAGAACCACGTTTACTGTTATTGTATTTAATTTTCTTTTTTCTTTTCAACAATCTCCTAATAAAAATGTCTGAAATCGCCTTGTGACTTTATTTACCGTTTGTCTTTATTAGAGTCTCTGAAATGCGTTGCATCGAAGGAATATTTACTTTGTAATGGTAGGCATCTAAAAACAACATAAGTCAGCTCTTTGCAATGCTCAGGGAGCAATGCTCAATGATTTTATTTAACATGCAACTGCTTCTATCTCTAATATGAATTACTGTGGTGAAAAACATCATAAAAGCACAGTCTGTAGTTATTGTTTAACAAGCAGATTTTCCATATTTTGTTTCTTGCCAGCTAAGCAAACTGCCCACATATACATGATTTATTTATGTACATTTCTCAGTTTATGAAGCTGTTATTTGTACCTTTTTCCCTTTATCTTCTTATATTCCCATGATTCTTATTTCACAAAGCTTTGTGCTGAATAATGTAAAGGAGACATGTTGATGGAACAAAATATATAATTCCCATATCTGTAAGAGTGTGGATTTGTATCTCTGACCCCACGGTTTGCTTTTAACTATATCATCAGAAAAATACCTCTTGAAATTACAATATCCTTTAGCAATATATAAACACGTTAATCAATCTACAGTACATCACTTGAAAAAATATTGGGTTGTTATTTCTGTGAATATTCTAAGCAAATGGAAAAATTGATTTCTTTTCTTGGTCAAAATGAATAATCTCAGTGAATTTCCTGAAACAGAATATTAGCAAATCATAGTTTTTCTTAATAAAAACAAAATGCTTAGATGATCATTATTAATAGATTTTTGTCTTCTGTGTCTTTATGTACTTAGTCCAGTAAAACTTACCTTAGAATACCAAAAAAAAAGTCGCTGTAAGAATTTGACGATAATTTCGGTACTCCCATTTGTTATTGTTCTAGAATTATCTTCAAAACATAAACCATTTGGGCTGTGTTTTAAAGTGTATAAAGTAGAGATGTTAATAGAAATCAATACATTATTGGAAGAAACGAAGAAAGCATCAGTTTTCTTCATGTGCACTAGTATAGAGAAACTGAACCAATCCCCATTTATTCATTTAAACAGATTCAAAACTTAGGTTTGTCTTCTCCAAAAAGTACTCTGGTAGATGTTTTAATGACCAAAGATAAAACCTAACTGTCACAGTGAAGCTCTAAGTTTATTCAAAAGAGAATCTTACAAGAATAGGATCAAAAGATGTACATATTCTTTTTGTTGTAGTAGACATAGACAGTACTAGAGTATTAGTTGGGTACTTTTATTGTTACATTTATCTTCTAGATACCAGTAAAAGTTTATTTGACAAAAGGATAAGGGTTTTTGAAAGTAAATACACACATTTTTCCAATAAATAAAGCACCACATCCGTTATTCTTTTCATGTTATTTATTCATGTGTTTCAATTGCTTCATTTCAAGATCAGAAACCTTCTAAGGTAAGCAGTGCATTAATTATCAGACAAAAATAATGTTATAAACAAATTCCTGGTATGTTCAGAATATTGACAATGAATGTACAATATTTAAGTCTTATAACTCAACGTCTTAATATTGCTAAGGTAAGCTATAGTCTAAAATAATTCAATCACAGCATAAATGACTAAATGCCAATTCTGTGCTAAGATAATGAATAAAAAGTATAACGATAACTTTATTTACATTTTGTGATCTGTGAGCTAGAAACCATGAGTTGTACAGATAATCAGTTAGGACTCCTTTGATTCTATCAAAAAAAAAAATTCTAAAGGGTTAAAAATCCCAAGAAACTGGTTAGAAAGACTGCACGTCACACACAGAAAATCAAGGAAGTAAAGCATCCACGACCTAGGGACCAAGGTCAAGCACGCTCTGCTGTATTCAGTTTTCCGCTCTGCCCAGTGACTCTGACTGTTTCTCCTCTTAGCAAACATGTCTGCCTCTCTTTTTCTTATACTATTTATTCTTGTATTATCCAAGAGCTGTAGAATCTGCCCATAGAAGAAACAAACCTATCACCTTCTCTCTGTTACCTTAAGATAGGTTACCTCTGCATGCTGATTGTCCCTTGTTAGGATACATGCCTGTAAGGTATATAGGCAGTATATGAGGTGCATTTAGGGAAATTTTGAGAATGACTTAACTATTAAATTTTAAGCTCCGGAACTGAATGATCACATCAGAATCCTTCTTCAGGGGATTATAATGAATATCCAAGGTAAAAACACAATGAATCACAATGACATTATAGAATACAATTAGTGGACTTTCTGATGTAAAACAGAAAAATATTGGTAGTGAAGAGGGGTTCATTGTAAGATAAGCATATACTTAAATAGCTAAATAATCTACAAAATTGATTTTTTAAAAAAGTATAATTTTATCATTGTGAACTTACTTGTGAAAGGAAAATGTGAATTCTTGTATATTCAGGTAAAACTGTAGTCACATGATTCTTTTCTGAATAAAATTTAATAAATATAATCCAAGTTCTACCTTACATGTATAGGTTGTCATTGTAGATGTTTCCTCCTTCTGAAGGACCTTTTTTTTCCTTTTTAAATTAAAAGCAGATTTTTCTCTCATACAATACATTCCAACTAAAATTATCCTTCCCTCCTCCCATATCACACCCCTTATTTATGCTTGCCCCCAGATCTACTTTACCTCCCTCTCCCATCAGAAAAGAGCAGGCCTCCGAAAGACAACTACACATGACAAAGTAACATATAATAAGACAAGGTAGGTGTCCTCAACAGAAGCTGGACAAAGAAACCCAACAGGGAGAAAAGAGCCCCAACAGCAGGTAAAAGAGTCAAGGACACACCTGCTCCCACAGTTAGGAATCTGACAAAACACCAAGCTAACAACCCAACACCATATGCCCAGGACCTGGTGCAGACCAACGCAGGTCATTTGTTTGCCACTTCAGTTCCTATGAGCACTTTTGCATCCTGTTTAATTGACTCAGTGGGCCACATTCTCCTGGTGTCCATCAATACTGACTTCTACAATCTTTCGGCTTCTTGTTCTGGAGGGTTCCCTAAACTCTAAAGTTTTCTTTGTTCTCTAGAATCTAAGAAAAGGCCTTGCTTTTCTTTCCGTACACAAGATCCACCCTCTGTCCTTCCTTCTAAGAGCCTCCAAATTACTGAAAACAAAAACAGTGTAATAGTGTGCTGTGGGTGTCACTGTGGAGGAAATACAAAGGGGATGAGATCAGACGAAAGAAAGCAAGGTTTAAGCATTCTAGTTACATTCTAAATATTGTTCAAATAACTAGACTGAGATAAGTCTTACAAATACAATGTAATATATAAAGTAACCACTAAAATGCTACATTAATAAATTATAGTCAGAAACATTATAGATTAAATGAATTCTTGAACATAGTGAGGCCTCTTCTACATAAACAGTAAATGCTTTTCATAATGGATCCAGACCATGGAGTTTCTCTGCTGAGACTTTCCAGTACTTTTTCTCATCATTTGGCTGATTCTTCAATACTGTTAATTTGGTGACAAACTTTTTCTATAATAGTATCCAATGTGGTCTCTAGAAAAATAAAAAGCCTCTGTTGTTACAAATAATTCTGAGGTGGCAAAGAAAGAGATCTTCTACCCAATTAAACTGTCTCTGTAGTGGGGGAAATTTTATTCTTGATCAAGAAGGTGTACTCCTCACAGAAACCGCAAAGCAAGCTCCCGCAGATGAGAAGGGCTCATAGGTTGTCTTTAATAAGTGTCGACTCTTTCTTTTCCCAATTGTCTGGGGTCTAATCTCACAGCTTTTCGTTCAGATTGGCTAGTTTTTAAAGAATTGGAAAGAAGAGAACTCAAGAAAAAAAAAAAAAAAAAAAAAAGCAGATCATAGCTCCAGGTCATCAAGTTCCTGGAATGCAGTAAATGTTTTAAGAAAGCAAATGCTTTACTGGAAGGGAGGATTAAAACAGTTGCATAAAGGTTTTACTAGTTGAGGGAGCTAAAATGATTTACATAAGAGTCTTACAAGCTGGGAGAGATAAAAAGATTTGAATTCTTTGTCATGAAACTTTTACAGAATTTGGCAGAAAAGACTATTATTTAATGTTTCCTACACTATTGAAATGTATCTTTCAGTTAAAGCCTTCTGTGTTTCCTGAATATCTTATGTTTCACTGTATTCATGGTGTTATGCTTTTTACAAGCGAAATCATCTAGCTGTACAATATATCTTCAGGTAAAAATGTGAGTGGCAAACATCTAGAATTGTAAAACTTTTCTGTAAAGGAATAGAACTTTTAGGATAATAAATAATATACATGTATGTATTCGTAATAGTAAAAGGGAATTTATCATGCTGTCTTACAGGATGTGGTTCTTGTAGTCTGATAAGAGGGGATTCATAATGAAGAAACTAATGTGGTAGCTGTCCCATCCAATAGTCTGGACATCTCAATAATCCCACTAAGTCTGGCACTGAAGACTTGTAAGATTTCTGGAGAGCCTCTGGTCTCCAGTCTTTATTAGAATCCCAATGTTGGTTTTAATAGTGATTGAGGAAAACCAAAGAGACAAGACACATGGATTTGACAGTGAGAAAGGGCATACAGGGAGAAAAACAGCATTGTCTTTTTCCATATTCTTTATTTAATCTGGCTTCCATCAGAGGTTGTGACCCAGATTGAAGGCATGGTTTTCTTCTTCAAATAATCTAAGAAATCCCTCATAGGAGTATCTAGTATCCTGAATTTTAGTTGATTCCAGATGAAGCCAAGATGACAAACAAAATTAGCCATCAGATAACTGTCAGTTATCCAGTGGAGTCTGTTAAAGTTTGAGAGACACCCAAGTCAGTGGGGCATATTTCAACTGTACCTTGTTGAACCAATCACGTACATTTCTATTTTGACTGATTCCTCTTGCATCTGCTGAATATCAGTGTTGGATATAGTTTCTGTTCATTCACTAATATGCTTTGACAAGCCAGAGAATATGGAAGCATTCTTCCTAAGCAGGCAACTGTTTGAGTGTTTTAGTCAGACCAGTAAATTCCACATTTGCTTACCCTGAAAAACTCACCCATGAAATTGGTACTGGTCCTCTGTGTTCGCAAACCTCCAGGGAACAAAAACAAAACAACAACAACAACAAAAAAAAACCCCTCAGATACACTAAGTGGTTAAAGAGAAAGAGGTTTTCCTTAATTGACTTCTAGCACCTTGAATAAAGTTACTATACTATTACTAGATCAATGAGGTAATCCTAAAATCATTGATGAGATGGATGAAATTAGGGAATAGGTATAAATCATTTTCACCATGAAGATATAGAAAGGTTTAATTCTAAAGATATTCACCGGAAGGTTTCAGTGTCTAGTCATGAGTTTAAGTCACAGTCTCACACACAGCCTGTAGGCAGACATACTCCTATAAGAGACAAGGAGCCAAGAAACAGAACTTGCTAGAATTCTTGCTCTCAGTAAATGCAGTCTTATACTTGTTTCTTTGCTTCCCTGTTCAACTTGACCATTTTCTGTCTCCTGTTCACATCATTTCTCTCTGTGAAATAATCCTAAAATCATCTAGGAACCAAAGTAGTACTCAGAAGCTCAAAAGAGTTCTGGAACTCCAGCCAGAACAAAACTAAGGGTAGGCATACTGTAAAGAAAACTGTGGGTGGGCTTTGAGATGCTCCACAATTAGGATGTCCACATGAAATTTGCTTTTGAATGTGCTGAGTTTATTCACAAAAACACATCTCAAAATTCCAGGCTATTATAAAAGTTACAGATATCTCAGGTAAAAAAAAAAATCACCAAGTGGGAATGATTTGCAGAAGATGCTACTGACTTCCACTAGAAATCATTTCAGGTAAGAAAAGTTTGGTAGTAATCTGCATCCACCATGAGGTCCTTCAACTGTGATAGATCTGAAGACTGTCACTGTTGGAAACCCCAGAAGATCCTTGACAGCATTGACCAGCACTGAGAGATGGGCATGCTGGAACTCAGCTGTGGTGCTAAAACTCAAAGAGTCCAAGAGCCAGTCACACAGTGACCAGTCTCAAAGTCCTGTTATTGGTGGGTATCACTGAAGAGACTTGAGGTACGATGTCCCCTCAGCAGTTTGATTCTAGGGGCAACCTCCAAATCTCCATTTTTTTCTATTATTCCAAAGAGCATTAGCTTGTGCTAAATTCACAGATTACATATCAGCCTCACTTTAGGATTAGTTCATTAGAATATCAAGGACTGCCTTAGGCTTGTCTCATATCAGAGCTGTCTTATGCTTGGCTCCTATCTTGCAAGCATTATATCATCCCAAATCACACAAAACAGTTTGCAAGATACATAGAAAGCTTTTAGTTATGCTTCTAACATACATGTTCTGCTATCTGGAATAGAGAAATATAGAGCCCAGTGAACCCACAGCACAGGTTTTTCTTATTTCCAATTTTTTAACATGGAACTTAAGCATCTTTTACATTCTAGAGGTAAATAAATTATCTTTATAAAATGTTTCCAGAAACTGCATGTTCTTCAATAGATTCTGGCATTATTGTATACATTCAATGATTAAATTTTCCAAATTTTGAGCCCAGTATCATGGTACACAACCTGAATCTCAGCACTTGGGAGAGCCAAACAGATCTTTGAAACATTGAGGCCAGTCTGGTCATAGTGAGGTTCAGGCAAGGCAGGACTATATAGTAACATCCATTTTGATATCTTGATTGAGGGAGCCATTACGGGGTTAGCAGAAACCTGGCTCTAAAGAAATTCCCAGGAATCAAAAAGGATGAACCCATCTATGACCCTGCACAATAGAGGAGAGGGGGTCTGATCTTGACTTTCCCTGTAGTCAGACTGATGATTTTCTTAAATATCACCATAGAGCCTTCATTCAGCAACTGATGGAGGCAGAGGCAGAGACCCACATCAGAGCACTGACTGAGCTCCCAAAGTTCAGTTGAAGAATAGAAGGAATGATAATATGAACATGGTCAAGAACATGAAAGGTTCACCCACTGGAACAGATTGCCTGAGCTAATGGGAGCTCACTAACTCCAGCTGGACAGGGAAGGAACAAGCATAGGACCAAACTAGTTCCTCTGAATGTGGTTGATAGTTTTATGGCTGCGGCAGACTGTGGGGCCATTGGCAGTTGCACCAGGATTTTTCCCTACGGCATGTACTGGCTTTTTGGGATCCTATTCTCTTTGGAATGATACCTTGCTCAGCCTAGATATAGTAGGGAAGGTCTTGGACCTTCCACAAGGCAGTGTGCCTTACCCTTTCTGAGGATTAGATGGGAGTGGGGTGGGAGGGTGTGTGGAGGGAATGGGAGGGGCGGAGGGAGTGGGAACTTGGATTGATTTTTTTTTAATCTAATAAATTAAAAAAACATCCAATTTCAAAACAGAATTTCCAAATTTGAGCTAACCCTGTATTATAGGCATTTTTAAGAGGTAGAACATAAACATCTTTGAAACCTTCAATGTTGCCCACAGAAATATTTTTAATGAGTATAGAATTATTGCCAAGTACTCATTTGTTCTTGTGCTTAAGTCTATAAAATGTATCACACGTGTAGATTTCATGTTACTGCAATCTCAGGCAAGATACAGAGAAGATCCATGACAGAGATCTCTCATGCCATATTTTAGAGTTATGACCATTAATCCCCCCTAAGTGTCAAACATGGGCAAATGGCTGATCTCTTTTCCATTTCTGTAATTCATCAGTCCAAGAATGGGTTAAACATGTAATTTATATACTATGAAATTTTGAATATGAACATTTTCATATTGCCTTTGAAATACACACAAGTCATTGAAATTATCAATGGTTTATTTCTTTTTTTTGCTGAGTATCAGTTCATGATGTAGTGGAACAATGTAACTACACTTTGCTTAACAATTTACCTTTTGGAGGACATTTGGGTTGTTCCCATTTATGATCTCTATTAGTAAAGTTACTAGCTGCTAGATATGCTTACATAAATACTTTCATTTAATATCTGAGCATCTGCTTCTCTGGAGATCACATGCTGAATAATATAATAATCACATATATGCTTTTGTAAGAAGCCATCATGATACTCTTATAGGGTGGATTTACTGCTTCACAATTCCAACAGCAATGTTTGTCGGTTCTTACTGGTATAGGACAGAAGGAGAGAATCTTATAATAACCTTTCTTTTTGTCCATTTGATTATAGATAGAGGTGGCGACTTAGCTTTCCACTGGGACAGGGTGACAGGGATTGATTGAGCTCTGAATTTGATTAGTTACTAGCATTGCTGGCCATGCATACATAAATAATATTGCTCCCTGCCTGTTCCTATTATTCAGATAGATGCTTTGGTTCTTCCAGATGCTGAAAAGAAAGCTATTCCACTCATGGTGGTGGGCAGTGTGATTATAGCATGGTTCCTGCTTCTTCAATAGGGCATGCTGGCATAGAGGGCAATGGTGCTTGGTGGAAGATCAATCCCTCATTTGCTCCACTAAGCCTTTTTGATATAAGGTGGGTATGTAGCTAGGGGAGCATTATCAAGTTATTTTTAGTGTTTGGCCCCAGGCTTATGGAAATTACCAAGAAAAATTTTGTTTTGTCAATGATCCATCAACTGACTTGTACTTTGGGTGAATAAGCAGGGAAATCTTGGAAAAGACATTAAATCCCTTTATGAGTTTATAATAAAGACTACAGTAGAGCTCTGTCTGGTGTCTAAGTTGGGTGACTAAATGTTCCAAGGAACTCACTTTCTTACTTTTCTATTGCTATTATAAAACACCATTATCATAACAACTTAACAGATGTTATTTTAACAAAATCTCAATTGTTTGATTTTACTAATAAAGACTCAGAGGCCAGATGCTGGGGTGAAAATCTGGTAGCTGAGAGAGTCACAGAAAACACCCAACTGACCTTTCTCTTCAGCTGATGTCCCAGAAACCTCCAATCTTCTCCTACACTGTCTCAAACTAACTCCTCAAGCGGAATGTCTCTACCTTCAACTTACTGAGCATCTCTCCCTTTAACCTCCAGACTCCTTCCCTTAGTCTCGATGTTTTTTTCTTAATAATCCTATGTTCACTCCCTATCAGCTGGTTGCCTACTCTTCCTCTTGACCTGTGATTGATTTTCTTTAATCCTGTTTACAATATTCAAGCAGAAAGTTCTTGGATTAAAAGTGTGTGCTAGGGTTGAGCCACACCACAACTAGAAATAGGTTTTCTCCAGTAAATAATGCAATCTCAGGGTTTACGGTATGGTCAAATGTCCTGCAACGTTTTCTCTCTCTTTTTTGTCTAAGTAAAAAAGAAAGGCTTTAACTCTAGCACAATAAAACTATTGATGATACCAAAGCTGTTTCTTACACTCTTTCCACAGTGTCCAGATTGGTTGCATTTGGTAGTTTTAGAATTAGGTATTTTTGAGTTCAAAGTTCTGTACAATGGTCCTGTCAGTTTCATCTGAACCCAGCAATCTGAATGTCCTGAACAGTTTCTACTCTAAAGAGGAATTTTGGATTGCATTTGTCAGCTTTGTGACAATCCTGGCTAGATAGAACACAGCAGTCAACCTAAAGATGCCCACTGCTTGCACAGAACTTGGAGGCAGAAGAAGTATGTGGTAGTTTCTCTTACTGCTGGAGTGTTACAACAATGCAGGTGCATTCATTGTTGCGGGGTGCCATCATCTTCTTGGAATACCACAGAAAATTTATATATACATAGTATTCTTATAGATTTTGAGATATTTATACCTTAAGAAAAGTCCTAGAGAATCAAATGGAAACCAAAAGGTTAGTGGCAATAGAATAGTCCCCTATATTTTGTTTTCCTCTGTCTCATACCATGTGACTCTTTCAACAGGAGACAGAGATTTTGGATTTTCCTTTAACAAGCAGGCATGAGTTTAGAGAAGGAGATAACCACTTTCTAAATCCAAAGCCAGCTTTAATTTTTTATTGAATTGGGACCATTTGAAGACAATTGCCTCTTAAATCTATAGAGATCAGCCAAAAAAGATAAAAAATAAAAAAGCATTTGGAAATCCTCCATGGGCAGGCCAGCCTCATAGTGGGAAGAAAGAAGAGAGTTATTACGTGGGTGTACCATCCCTGGCTCACATCTGGTGGTGGTCAGGCAGGAAGGGGCAGAAGCTGGAACAAGATGGTGACATAGATGCTGATGCTCATTTGGGCTCCAAACTGGGATTTCAGGCCAGTCAACTGGAAGTGGGTGACACCACTTGGCCAATTTACTTTTTTTTCTTTTTTTGCACATTTTCTCTTGCTAATTCATTGTTTTTCTTCAGATGTTTCACTTGTCCAGTGGTCTCTGGATTCCTTAGTTAGAGGCTTTTATTCTCCTGGGAAGATAAAAGAAAAATCCTGATTTAAATTTAATAGCTACTTTCAAAAGGCAGACTGAAATTCAAAGTCAATGTCCTTTGTGATGTAAAAATAAATACGCTTAAACTTGGAATTTATATATAAAGAGAACAGGGAATACCATTATATTTATCCAATCACACTAAGGTATAATTAGTTTAAATTTTTTTAAAAAATTAATTGAAAGATAATACTTTTGTGTTGCCAAAAAATATGTTACCCTTGGAAAGATATAACATGCCAAAAAAGGAAGCAAAGCAATCCCCACAAAGTTAGGGTTGGAGCCCTATGTACCCTGTCACATGACTTCTTTTTTCCTTCTTTTTTGTTAAATTGATTTTATTGGGCTATACATTTTCTCAGCTCCCCTCCCTTCCCCTCCCCTCCCCTTCAACCCTCTGCCATGGTCCCCATGCTCCCAATTTATTCAGGAGATTTTGTCTTTTTCTACTTCCCATGTAGATTAGATCCATGTGTGTCTCTCTTATAGTCCTCATTGTTGTTTAGTTTCTCTGGGATAGTGATCCGTAGGCTGGCTTTCTTTGCTTTATGTCTAAAAACCACTTATGAGTGAGTACATGTGATATTTGTCTTTCTGGGTCTGGGTTACCTCACTCAATATAATGTTTTCTAGATCTATCCATTTGCCTGAAAATTTCAAGATGTCATTATTTTTTTGGGCTGTGTAGTACTTCTTTGTGTAAATACACAATATTTTCATTATCCATTTTTCTGTCAAAGGGCATTTAGGTTGTTTCTGGGTTCTGGCTATGACAAACAATGCTGCTATGATCATAGTTGAGCACATGTGTGATTATTTCGAGTCTGAGCAGCAGGGAACCAATAAGTGGCCTCCTTCAACAGATAATTTATAGCAGTTTGCCAAAATACATGTTCCTTGGTCACTTCTGAACTTTTTGTTTTATCTGCTGACACTGTTCTGCCTTTGATTACATCCAGAGCAGTGTTGTTTTTAACAACAGGCATTAAATATTTTACTTGTCCATGGATGAGTTTCACCAATGATAACAGGAATTGATTGAATACAATTTGGTATTGGGGTCTGCAGAATGTCTTTTAGGACATTTTTCAACGTCAGTGCATTATCTTGCTGTTATCTTGTTGATCTGAATTCATTAGTTCAATGCCAGCCTTTGCCATACTTTCTGCATTCTCCAAAATCAATAATTTGTTTAGATTATCTCTAGAAAAAAGGCATTTTTGTATGATCTCCTTGTCTACACTCTTTTTAAAATGACCTTGCTTACCACAGTTAAAACAGCTGAGATTTTGATTTTTCTTAAAACTTTCAGGAATTATTTCTCCTATCAGGTTAGCATCATAACCATGAGACCCATTATCACCTGTATTTCTAATCCATTAAGCTATTGGTGATGATCTGTCCTTTAAAGGATTACTCACCCTTTTGCATTCTTAATTAGCATCTTCAAAAGTTAAAGATTTGATTAATATTTATCTGAATTCCAGATCTGATGCTACTCTATTTATAGCTGAGGTAAATTTTTGCAAAAAAATCAGTGAAGGCTTTTTGGGTGTCTTGTATAATTCTAGTAAATGACTCACAGCCCTGACATGATTCTTCAACTGTCTTTGCAACTCAGCATATTGATGTTCACAGAGAAACTGATCTTGGGAAATAGCTATACCTCTAACCCTATTTTTGTTGTATGTTTTTTTTTTTTATCATGTGCACCATTGTACCTGAGTACCAACTTCCAGTATTTCTTTCCAATCTTGGGGGATAATTCTGTTCTGAGTTGCCTATGAATTCAATATCTGCTTCACATATCATAAATGCAAGCATGTAAAATGACTGCTTCCTTAAATCTCCTCAAATCTAATATTTCTATTTGACTCCACTTAAATTAATGATAGCATTGGCGGTGCCTATTGTCTGTTAATTGTTTTGTATAGTAACTGGATAAATTGAGTTTGGTTTTCTAAAAATCTTGGTTGTCCCTCTTCAGTTTCATTGTTTGGTTGGGTGGTAGGTTCTTGTTAAATTCCTTTTCTGTGTCTGAGTAATTTTCTTATTTTCATTTATAAGTTTTTTTTGAGGCTTGCATCTTATCATTCCACTTTTCATATTTGGGACAATTATCAAACTACTTTTCATATTTGGCTCAAAAAACCCACTATGGTTACTAAGGATAAAATCAAGTACCAGACTCAGAGTAATTTAATCAGTATTAGGTCAGTCTCTTAAGTTATTTATCTTTTCATTTTCTGTTTCAGTTCTTAAGCCATCAAAGGCAGCACTATGCAGAGTCCTATTGTACTCTTTTATGAGTTTTCCTATCCTTAACGTGAGAAAGATTTTTCCTTTCAATGTTACTTAACTTTGTCCTTGAGAACATGCCAGGTATATTATAAAATATGATAGACTCCCAGGTTATCCACAGCTGGTGTGATTGCTCTGTCCCTGTACTTATGCCAAGTATTGAAGCTCCAATTGTTTCTTTTAACAAAATCTCAATGACATGATTTTATCAATAAAGACTCAGGAGCCAGATGCTGGGGTGAAATCCTACTAGCTCAGAGAGGCAAAGGAAGCACCCAGCTGACATTGTTCCTCAGCTGATGTTCCAGAAGCTTCCTGCCTTGTCCTATGCGGTATCAAAGAAACTCCATAACTGAATGTTCCTCTTTTCTACTTCCTGGTCATTTCTCTATCCATCCTCTGACTCCTCCTTTCTCTCTCTCTGTCTTTTCCTTAATAATCCACTGAATGCTGACTTGCTCCAGATCTTGAAAAAAAAAAGTAAGGTACTTGACTTTCTGATAATTTTAAAGTATTTTTATTTCTTTATTATTCAATAAAAAGTTTTGGTTTATTTTACAATTTCAGATTTCTAATGAATTTCTCTAAGAAAAACAGACTTTCTGATGGATCATGGAACACACATGTCTTAAGAAAAATTAGTCAAATATTGTTCATTTTAGGAAAGTTACTCATCCCTGTATATTTTCAGGAATATATACTTCCCATGGATGTTTTGCTATCTGAAAAATATAGTTCCAGGTACAATTACTTTAGTCACCATATTTAGCAACTACTAATTTTTCCTAGTATTTGAGGAAGTGTTTCTATTTAATTGGAAAATTTGTGGGCATCTTTTCTTCAAAAGACACATTGTGTTTCTTATAATTGTATATCTACCTGAAATTCCAGTTTAGTTCTATTAGATTTTTCTAGCTTAACTCCCAACTTTTTTACAGTCTTTGCCCTTCATTCTTGTGCCCAAGCTTCTTGTTTCTTTTTTTTAACCTATATTCATATACAGAATTGTAAAAACCATTTATGTGTTTTAATCTACTAATCATGCATTCTGATATAAGTAGCTGGCTGCTTACTATTAATGTGAATTATTCATTATTACAATTTCAGTTTTAGCAAAATGTTATTCTAAGTGTTATATCCTGGTAAAAGCATTATAGATATTTTCTCTTTTATTATTGTTCAAAATTTTATGATTTGTGAAAATATTTACTTTTGTGAATGGAGGTTTTATCTGCTTGTGAGACTATGTGCCACATGTATTCAGTGTCCAAAAGAGGGTATGAGATTCTTTGTAACTAGAGTAACAGACATTCACTAATTACCATTTTGGTGCTGGGGATCATTCTTTTTTTAAAAAACAATATTTTCTCCTTTTATGTACAATTCTGAATTCCCACAACTTCCCCTCCTCCTCCTCCTATCCTCAGAAAGGCTAAGTCTTCCCATGGGGAGTCAACAAAGTCTGGGACATCATGTTAAGGCAGGACCAAGGTCCTCACCTCTCCCCCCCCATACAATTATGGTTAGCAAGATATCCCTCCTAAAAGGATGGGCTTCAAAAAGCCAGTTCAAGCACTAGGGATAAATCCTGGTCCCACTGCCAGTGCACCCACAGACTGTCCAAGTCATACATCTGTCACTCACATTCAGAGGGCCTAGTTTGGTCCTTTGCTGATTTCTTCCACTATCAGTCCAGAATGAGTGAACTCCCACTAGCTCATGTCAGCTGTTTCTGTGGTATCCCCATCATGGTCTTGACCCCTTTGCTCATATTATCACTCCTCCCACTTTTTGGCTATTCAGTTCTATAAAAGCAGCCAGTGCTCTTAAACACCAAGTCAGCCTTGAACCCTGAATTTTGTGATTTGAAAAGTAAATATGTTACTGAATTTTATCATCCTATATTTTGCTTTTGTGTTCCATTTTAAAGTTTAACTTATCTGTCTGATATTTTCAAATATGTATATAATGCATTCTGGTTTCTTTCTCTTTCATATCCAATTTTATATCCCTCCTACCCTTTAGTATCTTTCCTCTTCCATGCCTGTTCCTTTCTCACATGGTTGGCATTTTGATTGTTGTATGACCCATTTTATTTAATCAGGACCATCTATATGACATAATTTGACTATACATTGGGTCACCAGTTGGTATACGACTGAGTAACATTAAAAAGAAATTAGTGGAGGAAAAGATGAATTGTAGTTAGTAAGACTATTTCTCTAATTCTTTTAAATTTCTCCAATTTCTAAAAAATCTAAGTAAATTTCATTGATTTGAGAATATAAATGTGTCTGTGATTTTGATTTGTATGGGTGTGCATATGTGAGTCCACAAGTGTATGAGTTATGAGTGTGTGTGTGTGTATGTGTGTAGTGTGTATTTATGTGGATGTTTGGAGATCAGAGGTAAACTTCATGTGTCAGTATTCATATTTCACCTTATTGGAGTCAAGTTGCTACATTTTGTTGTTTACTAATGTGTGCACAAGGTTTCCCAACCTGTAAGCTTCTAAGGTTTCTCTTGTCTCTACCTCACTTTGATCACAGAAGACTGCTGCTTGCTTCTTGTAGGGCATTACAACTCAGATTATCATAGTTGTCTGGCAAGTAATTTGCAGTAGGTCATTTCTTATGAATGTAAATTTTTTTCTAGGTAAGTATTAGTGATATTTGTTATGCTTACTTTTTTTAAAATACAATTTTATTTCTAATTTCCCTTGTGTTTTATCTAAACCAATTGTATAAATATAAGTAATTACATTATTTGGTTTTTAAATACTTTGAGATTTTCCAGAGGTATTTTACTTTGTCATGTGTCACTTAACAATGAGGCTGTGTTCTGAGAAATGAGTCATTGGGTGATTTCACTTTTATGTGAATATCATATGCGATACTAACAAAATCCAAGATTGATATGATGCCATTATGAGATACAATTCATGAAACCATAGTAATAAATATAGTCTGACTTTGAATTAGAGGCAATCATACCCTTGAGACCACTTAATGATTATCTACAGAAACTCAGGCTCCAGAAAATAGTCACAAACAGCATTTTGACTATTTATCTCGAAGATAGAATATGAAGCAAAATCAACAAATATAAATGTTCTTGAGGTCCACATTCTATTTCCATATTCCCAAGAATGCTTCCATTTTGTTATCAAAAGGATACAAAAAACTCACACAGCAGAATGTAACAACAGCATGCAGAAACTGTGGCCACAGAGAGAAAGTAATTGTTCCACAGTCCATCCAGATATAAATTAACACAGTGTCTCACATGGCTGTTCAAACAATGTGCTCTCTACTGTCACACATTTTTTTTGGGGGGGGAGATACTAATTTTAGAGTTGTACTTGCCAGAGAAGAAACACCTGTATGATTGATCTCCAAGAACTAATAAGATTAATGTAAAAATGACTTATGCAACCCCATTTTATGGCATGCCCTTTTGAATTTTATGGGAAATATCACTTCTTTCACATTTAAACTAAGGGCCATGACATTGTGGAACTTTTAAAAGTAATTCTATTTACTAATCATCTCTGATTTTGAATACATTGGTGTAGTTTTTAAAAAAATCATTTTAGTTTGTGTGTGACTGAGCTAAAAGAGGCACTATTGAACAGGGCATAGTGAAGCATTCTGCCAATTTTATCACTCAATAGGCCACAGTTCAAAGACTGTGAATAACAGTCTTTACTACATAGCATGAACAGCTGGTAAAGTTGAAAAAACAAACTAGCAAAATGCTAAAGAAGATGAGTAAAATAATAAAAAAGATGAAAAAAGCATAACATGACCAGTATCCTGGAGTAGGAAATTAGTGACTATATTCTTCCTACCAAAACAGCTATCCATGGATGAAAAAAATGCTGTGAATCATCAGGAATTAAGAATCAGCAGTTGAATCCTATAGCATCCCTTCACCATCACATTCCTTTGTTTCAACAACAAATTCTAGAAGGTGTATCTTGGAACACACTGGCCACAAAGGCCATGGAATTAACTATATGATATTCATTCTCCATTTTGCTATTCAATCCCAATCTTCTAATAATAGCCAAAACACTACAGCAGACCACCTCCTGTGACCTGTTCATTTCCTTGGTCCCCATCCCCATGGTTCTGGACAGATCCTGAAAGCACATCAGCTTTTCCCCTCTATGGACCCTCTCACAACACAATCTTTTCTAACCCAACATCATTCCTTAGTGCCAGCTGCCAATACCTAGAAATACTTTTACTGGGGACCCCAGTGATCACTCCTGGCAGGATCTCAGAAGGCTTCCCTACCAGGCAACCTACATCCAACACATTTTCCTAAGACCCAGAGAAGGCAACAAAAACCAAGAAATGGAGCATTTGCCCATAAAAGATGAGACAAGGTATCATCACCCCAAATTGCACTCATCCCAAACATACATGCCCAGATGTCAACATCAAAACATGATCAATAACAGTCTGGACAACACTGGAGCCCAACAATTCTTTTGTAGTGCATCATGAGTATTGTGGGATTCCCCTGTGTGTGCTGTGAATATGTTTTATTACCATTGGTTAATAAAGAAACTGCTTTGGACTATGACAGGGAAGAATATATCAAGGAAGAAAATAGAAAAAGATAGAGGAAAAGAAGGCAGAATCAGGCAGCAACCAGCCAGCCACCAAGCAAACAAGACATGTAGAAAATGAGGTAATTCCATGGCCATGTGACAATGTGTAGACTAATGTAAATGAGTTAATTTAAGATGTAAGAGCTAGCTAGAAATATGCCTGAGTCATCAGACAAAAAGTCTTGTAACTAATATAGTTTCTCTGTGAATACTTGGATCTGGGCAACCAGGAAACGAAAATTCAATCTTTGTTTATGAATGGTGCTCAAATATTTGGCAATAATATCCATATATAGCCTAGAAAAGTTTTTAAAAAGGGCTTCTAGATCCACAAAAATGGGAGTTAATTGGAGCTTCCTGGTAGCTGCATATTTTCCAATAGGCTCTGTTGCTGGCAGCAAGCAGAGAAGGCTTCCTCACTCGGCATTAGCAGTAAAAACTGTGTGACTCTTTTAAGAAACAGATTCTTGGTTCATCCTGGTAGCACAAATGGATCTGGCCCTTTCGGGAGGTCAGTCATTGAAGGGAGTTTGTGAGCAGTGTGCTGCAAGTTACTTGGTGGCGGTGTGGGCCAACTGCTTCCTAGAATTGGGGTGGTAAAATGGCCCCCAGAGATGGCAGTAAACTAACCTCTGCCATGTTGAAAAGCTGAGCAGGATGAAACCAATGGTCAAAGGGCCACTCTGGTCCTAGCCAGGCCTTATTAAAAGTTCATAACAATGATCAAAAAAGAATAACAGTTATGCAATAAACATAGATTCCAACAAAGATAAATCTCTGTATGGGTCACGTTATGTTTTAAAAAAATGTGTGTAGGCTTAAGAAAAACATATGGGTATAGGCAATTATACAAAGAAATAGTTCTAAAAAATAAAGTCTTTAAAGAGACAGTAAAAGTAATATAAAAGAGTACCAACAGTCATAGATTAAAGGAGTAATGATAATAACAAATATTAAAAAGTAATAGAGCAAAAAAAGTAAGCCAATAAGATGGAATATGCACAGAGAGTCTGGATTATGCATATTATTTTGTTGACTTTGAATTTTTTTCTTTACTTTTAATGAGTGAACTGCTAAAAAATATTTGATTCTGGGGGCTGCTAAGCTAAACCAACATGTATATTTTTAAGTTTTCTTTACTTCAAAATTTGAGTGTAAGGATATGTTGCCTTGGAAAAGAGGTTCTTCTTTTGTTTCCACAGAAGAACCTAGAAAGAATCCTCCTTCCAGGCTAATGTGCTGGGATGGAGTAATACCCCTAAAAGGTCTCCATAAACCCTAAAAACACTTCACCCAACAAACAGCAGAAAGTAGTTTGGAGAAAACAAAGCCCAAATTCCCAAAATGATTTTTTATAAATGTTTGTATACATTTAATGGAGGTTGATTATAAATGGTTAATGGTCACAGTCAATCTAAAAAGAAGGAAAAAAATGAAAAATAAGGGCATTGTGATAGGGAGATAAATGCTTTGCATTTGTAAGGATTTTGGTCTACTGATACAAATATTGTTGATTTTGTTGCAGTTTATATATGTATTTCTGCTCTTGTTTAAGTTATTATGTTTGTTCAGCTCATTTAAAAATATAATATAAAACTAAAAATTAAAAATTAATAGATAGCCATTTGTAATAGTCAAACTTGTAGTCATGTAAGGTTTTATTGATATGCAAAGATACAGTTCAGTTAGACTGATAGTCTTCAACAATTCAAAGACCTACAGAATCACATGTAAAACATTTTAAGAGCGTTGAATTTTCTCAACAGTGATACATGTCTGTTTCTGATAGTACCAATTACTTCAAGAGGAAGATGGGCATTGAAGAGGCTCCTTATGGAGTTTGCTAGCCATTCTGGCACAAAACCAAAACAAACAAACAAACAAAAAAAAACCCTGCTCTTTCCAGACCTGCTTGATGGTATGCTGTATAATCTGGACATGCAGGACCAACAGAAAAATGACTGATGAACTTGCCAAAAGAAGGTGAGCCAGTTTTTCAGTATTCCTGCTTCATGAAAGAGTCTGCCAGACATTCTGCAGGACACAGAAGAAAGTGACTGACAGACTCCCAATATAGGTGAAAGTATCTTTCAAATTCCCTGCTTCATGGAAATGTCTGATGGATACTATGGGCTTGGGGTCTGAAGATGGATGCCCCAACGGTAGAAGAACTTTAAGTGGCAGTCTAGAGAGTGAGATGTCTCTGTCAATTCTAGAATTTTGGAAGTTGCTTACAATGCACTTCCTGTTTATTTAGGTAATCTTATATCCTTCTGGGGACTTTGATGGAGTTGAAAACAGATAGTTATAGCTATAACTTTCTTTAGTTATGATAAAAGGTAAATTAGTTATAAAACTTTAGACTCAGAAATAAATATTATAACTGTAATTCTTGCTTAATACTTGTTTTGTTATCTTAATTTTATTATGTTAATGTTAAAACCTTCCTTTTTATTTAGACAGAAAAGGGAAGATGATATGGGATTCCCCTCTGTATGCTGTGAATATGTTTTATGACCATTGGTTAATAAATAAGCTGCTTTGGCCTATCACATGGCAGAATATAGCAAGGTGGAAAATCTAAGCAGAGATAGAGGAGGAAAGAAGGTAGAGTCAGGCAGATGCCAGCCTGCCAACGATGATGGATGAAAGACATGTAGAAAATGAGGCAATGCCATGGCCACATGGCAATACTAGGCTAATGGAAATGGATTAATTTACGATGTAAGAACTAGCTAGAAATATGCCTAAGCCATCAACCAAATGCTGTTGTAATTAATATAGTTTCTGTGTGATCATTTGGTTCTGAGCAGCCAGAAAACAAAAGTGCAGTCTCTGTTTACACTAAGAAATGCAATATAGCTTAATCAAAAGACAGGGACTTCAAAATGGCTATTACAAATATGTTCAAAGACTTTTAAAAGGATATGAATGAATTCATTAATAAGACATATGAAAATTTATACTTTTCAAATTAAAATCAAGAAAATGTTTTTACTATATAAAAACAGAAATGGAATCACCAGAGAAAACCCACATGAAGTTAAAATTTAAAATGAAAAAATTAGGTACCTTAACAAGAATCTAGGAGGCAAGTCTCACCAATGAAATATAAAATAGGGAAGAGAAAAATATCAGCCATGTAAAACATACTTCTCTCAAAGTAAATGCTAAATCTAAAAATCTTCAGGCACAAAACATATGGAAAACTTGGGACAGTATTAAAACACCAAACCCAAGAATATTAGGAACAGAGGAAGGGGAAGATATCCAAGTCAAAAGCACAGACGATACTTTTTCCACAAAATAATAGAAGAAAATTTCCATACGCTAAAGAAGGAGATGCCTATGAAAATATAAGAAGCATACAGAACACCAAATACTGGATCAGAAAAGAAATTCTCTATGACACAAAATAAAGAAAACACTAAATGTATAGAATAAAGTGAGAATATTTAAAGCTGCAAGGGGGAAAGACCAAGAAACATATAAATGTAGACATATTAGAATTACAGCTGATTTCTCAATGAAGACCCTAAAAGGTCCCAAATTTCTAGACAAATATGCTGCAGACTCTAAGAGACCGCAAATGCCATCTCAAAAATAATACACTCAGAGAAACTTTCATTTAACATAAATGGAGGAAGTAAGAAAAATTATAAAATCAAATTTAAGCAT
The DNA here is from genome assembly GCA_004026605.1 of Ondatra zibethicus. Classification (NCBI taxonomy): domain Eukaryota; kingdom Metazoa; phylum Chordata; class Mammalia; order Rodentia; family Cricetidae; genus Ondatra; species Ondatra zibethicus. Next base: position 2,393 of record PVIU01013288.1, on the reverse strand, counting down.
TATCTATATAAAAGAAATCCTAGCACAAAACATCCAGAAAGCCTGGAACACTATGAAAACACTAAATGTAAGAATTATAGGAATAGAGGAAGGAAAAGAAAAAGATCAAAGTCACAGAAAATATTTTAAAATCATAGACGGAAAATTTCCTAATCTAAAGAAGGAGAGTTCTATCAAGGTCAAGAAGTACACTGAACAACACATAGAATGCATGAGAAGAGATATTCATATGACACATATATAATAAACTAACCACTAAATGTACAGAAGAAAGGATTGAGACTAAAATCAAAAGGGAAGAAGACCAAAAAAAAAGTAATAAGAAAGCAGAGTTATTAAATAACACCCAGCTTTTCAGTGGAGACTATAAAACCCACAAGGGCCTAAATTGGTATTACACAAAATCTGCAAGACTACGGATTACATCTCAGAATACTGTATCTAGAAAGCTTTCAATCACAATAGATGGAAAAGGAAAATCTATGTTAAATACAAATTTAAACCATATCTATCTACAAATCCAGCTCTATATAAGATCCAGCTCTATAGCTCTACAGAAGGAAAACTTCAACCTCAAGAAAACACAAGGAATAAATAATTACAGACCAGAGAATCAAGTGACAGAAAAAAACAACCACCACCACAAAAACAAAATAATGGGAATTATAAATAACTGCTCTTGATTATTGTCAACTTCAGTGGTCTCAATTCCCCAATAAAAAAGACACAGAGTAACAAATTGGATTCAAAATCAGGATCCATCCTTCTGCTGCAATGATGAAATGTTCTTTAGCAACAAGGATAAATAGGGCCTCAGGAAAAAAAGAATGGAAAATGATATTCTAAGTAAATGGATAGAAAAATCATGTCACTGTTACGATTTTAGTATCTGCAAAACTAATCTGAAAAGACAGGGAAAGTCACTTAGTGCTTATCAAAGGAAAAATCCGCAAATAGGACATCTCAATTCTTAACGTCTATGTCCCAAACACTACTACCGCTTATTTCACATACTGACTCTAACCCAATGACAGTTGGTGACCTCAATACCCTAATGTCTCCAATAGTCAGGTCAACAAGACAGAAAATAAACAGAAATGCTGGGGGTAACTGATGTTATAAACCAAGTGGAGCTAACAGATATTTACATAACATTTAACCCAAAGAGAAAAGAATATACCTTCTCAGCATCTCAGGGGATTTTCTCCAAAATTAATGACACACTTGCACACAAAGCAAACCTCAACAGATACAAGAAAATGGAAATAACACCCTTCAAGGTAGAACAATTCAGAAGCTGGAAAATGATTATCAATTTGGCCCAAAAATTAAGCAAAAGAAATCACCAAGAATCATTATCTTTAATATTATGACAAATATTTTCCAGTTTATTCGGGTCAAAAGTTCTTTGTTGGAAGACAGCATCCTTTTTCCTATATGCATGTGTTTCTGGGACTGAGCAGTGCAGGGTGGCAGCTCCAAAGACTTTAGCCTGCTCTTGCCTTTTTGCCTCTGGAAGGGCTGCAGCTGTGCGCTCCATGGCTCAGTGGTCCTGCTGCATGTCGGGTACTGGCAGTGGCAACATCAGCTTCTTGCAAAGTTAGTTGCAGCACAGGCATGTGATTAATGTTTCTTCAGTATATGAGGAGGAGTGATATAAAGATTTTGAAGCTGGTATTCAGTATTCAGGTACTAGAGCAGCTCAAACATATCTTTGGATGTCGGTAGCAGCAATACATTGGGTTTTAGAAGATCCAGCTCTACAGCTCTATAGAAGAAAAGCTTCAACCTCAAGAAAACACAAGGAATAAATAATTACAGACCAGAGCATCAAGGGACAGAATAAACAACCACCACCACAACAACAAAATAATGGGAATCATAAATAACTGCTCTTGATAATTGTCAACTTCACTTTCAAGACTGAAAACATTCATAGCTCACCCACAAGAAAACATTTCAAAGTTATGAGAATTATAATTATATATAAATTAACCAATTGTGTGTCCATTGTTATTATTCTTACTAGAAATATGGTTTGCAGTCTTTTCTGTTCACTATGAAAGTGTGGAAAAGGTTAGAGCTTATCTGAGAGGAATTTGGCATGATGCTAATGAGTCCTTAGATTTTATGCATTTAATAAGGCAAATTTGGATCTTGATGCAGTTAATATGGCTGAAGACATCCTGGACCAATTTTAAAAGGCCATTCCATCTTGATCCCCCCTTTCTTCTTTATTAGGAGGTATTGCAACCGTAAGAACATGTATATATGTATATTGTTCGGCATTATGAGTTTGCCTGTAAACATTAAGTTATTTGTGAATACTAGATGGAAAGTTAGCTCAGAGGTGTGTGGCCTCAAGCTGCACACACTCTCTTAATGCTTTATGA